>CAKOAT010090822.1:289850-318747 GCA_932364175.1 Eruca vesicaria subsp. sativa | reverse complement strand
GGAAACTTCGGGAAAACCCTAAGTTTCCAGAGGAACCGGCTATCTGCGAGAACCGCACAACAAAGATTAAGATGACGAAAACACTTAGAATTAAAACGAAAATAAGCGAGATTGAAAGAAAGAAGGTTCTTATTCCGAATCTGCGTTGAACTGGTACAAAGAGAGTAGCCGAAAACGTAAGAACTAGAAAACCCTAATTTAGACGCAGCTCGCTAACAGAAAAACGGAAAGATTCCTAAATGCTAGTTTTGGTGGTGAGAGCTCTGAATTTCGTGTCTGTGCTTCTGCCCTAGACCTCCTCTTTATATACTCCTCGCCTTGGCTATCCGATCTTTCCATTTCGCCCAGATTTGACTAAATCGGGAATTTTCCATTCTTCTCGATCCTTCCTTTTCTTCTGCGGAAATCTTCTATTTCTCTTCAAACCTTCCTTTTATGTTTAACTTGACTTTTATTTTCTTTCTGCGAGTAAACCGTCAAAACGTTATCAAATCTGCGGGTTTGATTCCGTTGAAATCGTGAGATGGATTTTTATCGCGTTTTAGGTCCTTCTGGGCCGTTTTGCGATAAAAACCGTTTTCCGACTTTTACGGGATCGTTTCAAGATCTGACGTCGTTTTTAATAAATTTCTCGAGTTAATCGCAAAGTTTTATGATTTACTCGACTTTTTATTAAAAACACATTTTTTACGACTTACTCGGCGTTTTTTATTAAAAGCGCGTTTTTTATGATTTCAACGAGAAATCTCGACTAAATCGTATAGTTTAGGCAATTTTCGGTGTTTCGTTTAACCGTTGCCGTATTATACGATTTCCTCGAGTTCTTTCCGAGAAAACGAAGTTTTACGGTTTTTATCGTAAAACTCGAACGGTAAGTCGGATCGAGATGGAACGGGAGATATTTCGGCCGTGGTTTAGAATACGATCGTGTCGAAGGACGTATGCCTTGAATCAAGGATGTGGGAGATCGAGGCTCGGGATGGTCGGCTCGACGTACGGCGAGCTAGTTCAGCTTGGCTAGGTCGCCNAACTCGAACGGTAAGTCGGATCGAGATGGAACGGGAGATATTTCGGCCGTGGTTTAGAATACGATCGTGTCGAAGGACGTATGCCTTGAATCAAGGATGTGGGAGATCGAGGCTCGGGATGGTCGGCTCGACGTACGGCGAGCTAGTTCAGCTTGGCTAGGTCGCCATATGGCGAACTAGGCGAAAAGAACCAGTGGGGAAAAGTCAGCACCTCTTAGTTCGCCCATTGGCGATCTAGCCGGGACAGGACTATTTCGCCAATGGGCGAACTAGTTGAGTGTTTCTTAGTTCGCCCATCGGCGAACTAAGCCGGGCCGGCTTTGTTCGCCGATGGGCGAACTAGTTGATTACTCCCTAGTTCGCCCATCGGCGAACTAAGCCGGGCCCGGCTTAGTTCGCCGATGGGCGAACTAGAGATTGCTTCTTAGTTCGCCCATCGGCGAACTAAGCCGGGTCCGGCTTAGTTCGCCGATGGGCGAACTAGTTGCGACTAGTTCGCGTTTTACGGCTTTTTCGGTTTTTTGCGGTTTTTGTAAAACGATTCTCGAGTTTTATAAAACGATCTTCGGATTTCATAAAACGACCTTCGAGTTTTATAAAACGATCTTCGAGTTTTATAAAACGATCTTCGAGTTTTATAAAACGATTTCTCGAGTTTTATAAAACGATTTCTCGAGTTATGTAAAACGATTTCTCGAGTTTTATAAAACGATTTCTCGAGTTTTATAAAACGATTCTCGAGTTTTATAAAACGATTCTCGAGTTTTATAAAACGATTTCTCGAGTTTTATAAAACGATTTCTCGAGTTTTATAAAAAGATTTCTCGAGTTTTATAAAACGATTCTCGAGTTTTATAAGATGATTCTCGAGTTTTATAAAACGATTTCTCGAGTTTTATAAAACGATTCTCGAGCTTTATAAAACGATTTCTCGAGTTTTATAAAACGATTTCTCGAGTTTTATAAAACGATTCTCGAGTTTTATAAAACGATTCTCGAGTTTTATAAAACGATTTCTCGAGTTTTATAAAATGATTCTCGAGTTTTATAAAACGATCTTCGAGTTTTATAAAACGATTTTTCGAGTTTTATAAAACTATTCCTTGGGTTTTATAAAACTGTTCTTTTTGTATTTTCGCGGGGAGTTTTGGCTATTAATTCCGTCGTACCGATTTTGACCCCAACACTTGTTCTTGATTGCTTAATAATGTATGAGTAGTTTCATCTTGTTAGATTTAGGGTTCTCTGCGGTATTGATGGATTAGTCCAAAACTAGGATCGCTAGAAGAATTGATATCCATTGATTAGAATTGTTCCTAATGCATGTGATTTAGAGTAGCTAACTAGATCATAAACTTAAGACAGAGACAACTACGAGAGTAGGTTTTGTGCCTGAATAAATTCTGATTGAGTTAGAGTTGTTAGATTCATGCGAGAGCTGGTCAACCAATTTTAGTGGATTATCAACTCGCCATAACCGTCAACCGATATTGGTGTTCCACCATCGATCGACAGTCATATTCAGTTGGCGATTAAGTACTAGTATATCAGCTTGCCTTTCATCCTACCCATTATAATCCACGTGCCTAAACCCTAAATCTAGCTATTTTTCATATTTGCATTTACTTGAATTCATAATATTTCCATTTTTCTCAAACCTGAAAACCTATATAATATTATCACCAGTTTAACCATTAGGCAGGGGCGAAACTAGAAGTTTTTTTAACTGGGTGCATCATTAGTAATAAAAATTAAATATACATGAAATGGGCTTTGAACTTGGGATATTGTGGGTGCATAAGCTTAGTTTTACCATTTGAGATACTGAAAGTTTAGTTTTTTTTACATGTAAGATTTTCAATATCAAAAATAACTATGGGTGCACATGCCACCACACTCCGTAACGTGGCTTCGCCCCTGCCATTAGGATTATACAAATATATTGTGTACCTTCGATCTCTGTGGATTTGATCCCTAAGTACTTCAGTCGATCTCTCTTGGCAAGAGTAGTTGTAGTTGAGTTTCATAGGGTAATTTGATAGAGTAGATTAGGATTTTTAAAACCCTGAAAGCAGTCATATCAATGTGCTTGTTTATGTGGATGACCTTTTAGTCACTGGAAAACACATGAAACTGATTCAACATACGGTGATGCCTCTTGCTCAACGCTTATCTGTCAAAGAACACGAAGAATTTCATTATTTTCTCGGAATTGAAGCATCCATGACCACCACTGGCCTCCTCTTATGTTAGAGAAGTTACATTCGATATGCTTGATAAAACCAAGATGATGGGTGATGAACTAGTTTATACTCATATGTCCACTTCACCAAAGTTCTTACTTCACTCGGGTACGGTTGCAGGGTTCCACGAAATATAGAAGCACTGTTGACAGCTTGCAAAACCTGGCATTTACAAGACCTGATAGCTCATTCACTGTCAACAAACTCTCTCAGTTTATGCACTCTCCAACATACGATCACTGGAACGCAGTTAAGTGCCTACTTCGTTACTTGGCTGGAATGCCTGACCATGGAATTTTCCTTATGCGAGGTAACATTGATATTCTACATGCTTTTTCTAATGTTGTCTGGTCAGGGGATGCAGATGATTACATATCCAGCAATGGTTATGTCGTTTACATTGGAAATCACCATGTCTCATGGTCCTCCAAAAAACAGAAGACAATAGCGAGGTCCTCAATTGAGGTTGAGTACAAGTCTGTTTTCAATGCTTATTCAGAACTCAAGAAGATCACATCACTACTTCAGGAAATTCACATATCGTTCAAAACACCTCCAACAATCTACTGTGACAACATTGGGCAACATATCTTTGTGTCAATGCCATTTCTTACTCAAGAATAAAACGTATTGCATTGGATTATCATTTTATCATGGGTCAAGTTCAGTCTGGTGCTCTTCGTGTGGTTCATATCTCGACAAACGATCAATTGGGAGACATCATGACTAATCCACTCTTAAGGCCACACTTCGCAACTTTTACGAGGAAGATTGGAGTGATGAAACCGCCCCTCCATCTTGAATCATGCAAGTGATTGATTCCATGATATCTTAGATTGTGGATACAAAATATATTATCATTTAATGTACATATAAATCCCTAGTGTAGTACTATGTATATATACTTTATACATCCTTTCGTAAGTAATATAATATTGATTACATCGTTACATGAAGTAGTTCAATGTCCCTTCTTATTCCTGAGACACCATTTCCACATACATTTGTGCCTTCCATGTCCCATATGCTGCTTTGTATAACCTTCCATACCCCGATGGCATACAACACCAGTTATAGGTAACATATACTCCTACATAGCGAGGGACAAGAAAAATGCTTCCATCATCATTCTCGCTTTTGGCCATAAATATAGTTGACCCTTGCTTAGCTAAACACTTAATTGTGTCATAGAAATCAACATCAGTTGAAGCTAGCATGATAAATTGAGGGAAATTCTCATTAACCATTAACAGAAAATCAATAATTTCCTAATCTGATATACCACTCAACCTTTTTAGTGTAAGTATCCAAACGGGTCTCAGACTGAAACCCAAAGAAATCAATAAAACCACATCTTACGTTTATCTGTAGAGTATCATGGATACAAAATATATTCTCATTTAATATACACTAGGGTTTGGCCTGCCCTACGGGCGGGTTAGCATCCAAAAATTACATATCATCAATTTTAATGAATATTTCAGAATATTTCGCTTACTTTAGTTTAAATTATTCTTAATTTTCACTATATAAATTCTGTTATTTTATTATTGATTATGTTTATCGTAATTGAAATGAATGGATTGAAATTTTGTTTTTAAACGTTTTTTCCTTTAATACAATGAAACTATTTTGCAATTAGTGAATGGTATACATATAACTATTGTGGTTTAAGTACTTCAACTTACAGTTATAATACAAATAAATTTTACATAAAAGTATAAACTTTTGTTTATTTAAATGTTAGAAATGAGAGAGCTTTGGCATTTGAAGACAGCAAGAACCATCCTGGCCTCCCATTGGAGCTCTGGTGAATAACTGGAAAGAAGAACGATGTACATCTCGATTTGATGATTCAGCAAAAACATATTGACCTCTAACTCTGGGCCAAACATACTAAAAGTACAAATATTAAATATTCTGAAAATCCCAACAAAAAGTACAGACAGTAAGTTATAATTACTCGCAGGAGAAAGAGGCTGACGTGGCGCAATTTCCAGGCTTTACAATACTGATGACGTGGCAGCACCAATGAAGAGATCATTTCTACTTTATATAGATAGATTAAATGTTAGAAATGAGAGAGTTTAGCATTTGAAGACAGCAAGAACCATCCTGGCCTCCCATTGGAGCTCTGGTGAATAACTGGAAAGAAGAACGATGTACATCTCGATTTGATGACTCAGCAAAAACATATTGACCTCTAACTCTGGGCCAAACATACTAAAAAGTCCAAATATTAAATATTCTTAAAATCCCAACAAACAGTACAGACAGTAAGTTATAATTAATCGCAGGAGAAAGAGGCTGACGTGGCGCAATTTCCAGGCTTTACAATACTGATGACGTTGCAGCACCAATGAAGAGATCATTCTACTTTATATATATAGATATGAAGCCCTAACATAATACTTTGTATATAAACTATTAACAACCTTTCATAAGTAATATAAGATTGATTATATCTTTACATAAAGTAGTTCAATGTCCCTTCCTATTCCTAAGGCACCACTTTTACATACTCTTGTACCTTCCATGTCCCAACGGCTGCTTTGTATAACCTTCCACACCTCGATGTCATACAACGCCAGTTATAGGTAACAAATACTCCCACATATCGAGGGGTAGGAAAAATGCTTCCATCATCATTCTCGTTTTTAGCCAGAAATATAGTTGACCCTTGCTTAGCTAAATACTTGGTTGTGTCATAGAAATCAGCATCAGTTGAAGCTAGCAGGGTAAACTTATGAAAATTCTCATCAACCATTAACAGAAAATCAATAATTTATGAATCTGCTATATCACTCGACCTTTGAAACGAAATTTGTTCAGCGTAAGTATCCAAACGGGTCTCACGCTGAACCTCAAAGAAATAATTATAATCACATCTTACGTTTCTCCATGGAGTATCATGGAAGACGGAACCTTGACCCAATAGCAATGTTCGTTGAACAGCACGAAAATGAGTTCTAAGAGCGAAGATATGCATGTGCTGCCGTGCACTAACATTCTATGGATTCTCTTGTTTCAAAGCAAGCTCAATCTTATCAACAACATCCCCGGTTTAATGTATATCATGATTATACTTGCAGTTATCTGCATCCCATACCCAATCGATTTGCTGAATCATTCTTGTTACTATTCAACTAAAACAAGCGCTACAAGTAATAAAAATTATTAGAACCAACAAATGAATATATGAAGTGGTAAACACAATGAAACAAAATGGATATAGATCTACAAAATCTAGAAAACAAAAAAAAAGGTTGGGAGGAGACCTTGAAGCAGCAGAGAGGCATGGAGAAACAGAGCCATAAACAAAATATATCTGGCTAAAACACTAAAGACTATAAACATCAAAGGTTGTAAACTGTATAATAGGATTGTATAGGATCAAAATTTTAAAATGGGTCGGGCAGAACAATTATCACTTTGAGATAGACTTAGGTTAAAATCAATTGCAAAATGAGCCAAACCGGACAGTTATCACTTTGATTTGGACTCATGCTAGAATGAGCCACTTAGTTGCTTAGTCTTGGACAGCTCTGTACCCATAATACGAGTAAACTTATTTTTATTTTATTTTATTTTTAAACTTCTTTATTTATTTCATAATTGATGCATATACAGGCTAAGATCATACTTTCAAAGAAACTATACCAGGGACTTAACAATGCCCTCAAAAAAACTCAACCAAGTACCCAAGGGAGTAGATGAAAAACTAGAAGTGATTCTCATGTTTCTAGATAGTGGATCCAATCTCAAACGTAATGTGTTGCTAACCTCCAGGATTACACTTTGAGCAGGCCTGCAGATATTTGTATGCAGCAGAGAGTTTCTCTCCTTCCAAACCAAATATATAACTGCCTGAAAAATCAACTTAATGATAAGAAGACAATTAGCATCAGAAGTAGGAGCTTTTAACCATCTCAGACAATCCTCAAACAGCGCAGGAGGTGTCATCTGGAGGCGGGAGCAAAAGTGATTCCAAATCTCAGCACTAAAAGTACAATCAAAAAATAGGTGTTGCCTACTTTCATCAAAACCCGAACAAAGCAAACAGCTTGGAGAAACATCAATTCCCCATCTCCTCAATCTATCTCTCGTTGCTAATCTATTCCAAGCAACTAGCCATGAAATAAAGGCATGTTTAAGGACTCTACCTTTAAACCATATTTGAGAATGCCAAAAGATTAAAGGATTAGGCGGGTGTAGAGATAGCCAAGTCCTAGCTGTAGAGAAGCGATTAGAGGGAGAATCATTTCCCGCTCTCCATAGGTAAATGTCGTCACTGGACGATTGCACTATAGGACTAGACGAAGGCAATCATTGCTTCAACAGGGTGATGATAATGTTCCTGCTCCGAGAAGCACTCAACCACCAATAACCATTCACAAGCGCCTCAGCTACTGTCGCCTCCTTATGCAGACCCGAGATTGCAGGCCCTCGTTCACCAGTAAGATGAATCAAAGGTCCAAGATCTGTCCAATTATCGTGCCAGGAGCTAGTTGTGCTCCCCGAACCTACCTCGCAAACAACAAAAGGTCTCGCGATAGATCTCAACTTGCAAAGTTTCTTCCAAATCCAACTATCTCCTCTGCGAGGATTCAATTCCCAAAAATTAACAGATCCTCTGCGTGTAAACTTATTAAAAAACCGATTAGATCATTTTTATTGTAGTAACCAAAATTGTATCAAATGTAGGAACCTTATTTTACTACAATGGGGACAACTAATATTTGTAAAAATAATAAGAACATAAATCAAAATAACATTACCGAAACAAACAAATAATGAGGAATTGCAGAGTCGAGATAGTTAATCTCTTTCCTTAAATCTTTAAACGCCCCGTAGTGCGACGGTTTAATAGCGCTCAGATTCCCAGGATACAACTGCACAAATCTTCTGATGTGCGTCACTCTATCAGAGGCTTAACGAATCTAGTTTTGTGATGTACTCTCAGACTCAAAAAAGAAAATAAACTCTATAATATTCATATGAGGGAATGTGAATTTTTCTTTCATTGTTGTGTGTGTTTTTGTATGTCTTCCTATCATGCTAACAAGCCATTTATATAGAAAAAAAATGAGAAGCACAAGTTTCATTTTCAACATAGAAATGAAACCTCCATGGTACATTAATGGAGACTTTAATTCTTGTCATTTATTTATGAATTTATTTCACATTTTGACCAAGAATTTAAAGAGTAAATATATTATTGTTTGAATAATTTAAACAAATAATATACTTTAAAATGGATTTCTTTTTTATATTTTATCAATATAAAAGATCAACATATATTTGGTTTATAAGATTAAGTTAATGAACATAAAGTCCAACTAACAAAATCAAAACCCAAATCCAAATATCTAATATGTATATTTGTTACTTTATAAAAGTTTCTCAAATCACACATGTTAAATCTCCATTTCTCATTCAAATAAAACTCATTTTTAACATATGAATACACTATTCATAATGTCTAAAAAATAGTTCCAACATCAAACAATTGAACAAAACCCAATTAAAATATAATTATATCAAACCGAATCGTCCAGATACACGACTATTCTTCATAATCGTCCAGATACCAGAAGATATAAGCTAATGAGGTTAGCGGCTTGAAACTCATCTGGTGTCTGATATCTCAGAAGATTTCATTATGGGCTAAGTGGATCCATACGTATCTGATACGTCAAATTAATTTATCGTCAAAGAAAGCACATCACTTGGCCCCTGGTTGTGGCACAAACTGTTAAAGTACAGGATAAGGCTAAGCAATTTCATTGAATGGAGGTTAAAGACGGTCGCTCTACGTTTTTTGTGGTACGACAAATGGTCGCATATGAGACGTCTGTTTGACATGGTCGGATAAAATATCAATTTTTTATCAAAACAAAATAAAAAAGATCCGGGGGAAAAAAAGACATGAACTGTGACTTTGACTCTGTTGGTGAGTATGAAAAGTAAAGTACATTTACACTTGAAGCACATAGATCGGACGAAACCAAAACCTCACGGATTCTCTTACATATCCACCGCCCTGCACTTTCACATCTTCTTCTTCTTCTTCTTCTTTTTCTTCTTCTTCAGATTCTTGTCTGAGAAACTTCCTTCCATATTGTTACAAGATGCCGATCAACAGAGACCCATCAACACCTCCCCCTGTCATCGGCAAAATCGGGCCTTACACTGTCTTCATGACTCCTCCCGCGACTCCAAACCCACCTGAATCTCCTGCCGATGTCTCTGAAAAGCACATCGCTCCACCGCCGGTTCTTCCTCCGCCGCAGCAGTTTAAATCGGTGGCTTCCTCTGAACCGGAAGGCTCAGTTTTAGGGTTCTTCAAGAACGCCGTCACAAAGGTTCAAAATGGTATGAAACGAGAGGAATCCGAGGGAAAAGTTTCCGTATTTTCGGATCTTGCGTTTTGAAATTGCATTTCTTGATTTAAAGATTCTATGTTTTATGAGATAATTAGAAAGTAAATTATTGCTAATGTACCATGCATTGTGGCGTTTCTGTGGCTTGATCCTAACAGTCAAATAATAGATTCTAACTTTGACATTCTTATGTGTGTGTGCGCTAAACCATATTACGACAGCACATTCAAGCGTGGATGATCATTTGGTGAGATGGTTTGGGTTAAACCAATCCAAGTACCAGTGGGCTTTGGATGAGTACTACGAAGGCAAAGGATCTGTAAGTGTTCCTTAATCCTTCCATAGATTGTCGTTTATTGTTTCCTTATTTTGATTCTTGGTATGTTTAGTTGAATTTTCTATGTACCAGATTCTATCCATATTAACTCCCTTTGTTCACTTTGGGTAAACTTTGTTGCTAAGCTAGTTTTAGGTGTTTTTTTTTTTTGTTTTTTTACGCTTTACTTGTTGTTTTGCTTCTAAGCTAATGTTTCTCAGAAACATAGCAATTCGTCTTTTTTGTGTTCTTTTTACACATAAACGCAGGAAATGAAGAAGAGCGTGAAAGCCAAGGAGATGTCGGGGAAAGCAGAAAGCGTTTAAGCAAACCATACATATCCCCAGTTAATTGTCAATTTCAGAATCCTGTTTATCGCAGAGGTTTAAAGAAAAGCTGGAGTTTTGTTATGATGATCGATCATTTAACCCTTAGAGATCTCTTTTGGTAAAATACTTAAGAGCTCCTCCTTGCACTGATCATTTGTTTTTTTTTTGTAAGTTTAGTAACATTTATCCATTATAGTATAATTTATTTTTATATATCAAGAAAAAATCATATATGTATGATGGTGTTTTTATATTGGATCAAATCCCCAATAATATTAATTTCTATGTTATGAATCATGTAGTGGATGCCCCATAACCTTAGATCATAGGCGACAGGCCAGCCAAGTTATCAGCACGATGGCATATTATCTTTTCCATGTATTGGTTGTTTTATTATTCCTTGTTGTATTAGGATTTAGATACTTTCTTTTTTACTATGTCTTGTAACCCATATATATATAGAGCTTACGATCATTAATAAAATATATCATTTACACACAATTCTCTCTCTGATTTACAACAAGTTATCAGCACGAATAGTCTCTCTAACCAAAAGCTAAAAGTCGACCACAAAACCCTAAGGTCTCTTACTCGTCGGCAACCCAAAGAACCCTAGGTGACTTTCTTTTTCTCTCCCAAGAACCCTAGCTGGGTTTTTCCTTTTCTCGACGAGCACTCCGACTAGCCGCCTCTCGCTTTCCTTTTCTCCGGTGGAAGCCCTAGCCGACTTTCCTTTTCTCGGCAAGCTCATCGACCAGCCGCTCTTGTCTTTCCTTTTTACGGTCAAGAACCCTAGCTTGCGATCTCCATCAACTCCGACCAGCCGCTCCTCCTCAGAACCGTTCCAGAACCCGTACACAAAATCTCAACCGCAAAGAACCCAAACTTGATCCAGGTCCGGCCAGATCCGACTTAGCACAACCGTGGTTCTCTTTCTCTTACTAAGGTGGTCCGGTTTTCTACACATCAAAACATAAGGTATTCCTAAAACCCAAAGAACCTAAAACCCTAATAAGAAATCCGAATTTGGCAAATAGAACTGCTAGGTTGAATGGATTATTTAGGTTGATAGTTGGAATCAATAGTATGTTTGAGTGATTGCTTGAATGTTTGTTTGCGGTTTACACAAAACCTAGAGCCGGGTGTTAGGATTGTTTAAAACTTAATTCATAAATCTGATTATTTGATTGCTGATTCAGTTGCTTGATGATTTAAGGTTTATGTTGATAGATTTTATGTTTTAACCTAATTTCAAAATCTGAAACCCTAAAAGGGTCTTGAAAACCCTAAATCATCTATTGTTAAATCTGATTCCTAGATTTATGAATTGTTTTGAGGTTTTAAGAAATCATTAGATAAGAATGTCTAATTTTTAAGAATTAAACCATAATCTGGAAACCCTAATCTGGAAACCCTAATTTAAAACCCTAATCTGGAAACCCCAGGCGCATATTGCTAAGAATGAAACCCTAATTTTGTTAAACCCTAAACCTAATCCGGATTGTTATTGTTTTGCTTGCTTGCATTGATAAACCCTAAAACTAAAATAGAATCTGAATTTGGTTATTCTTGTTTCTTGAAGTTTTGCTTGCATAATTGTTTGAAACCAGATTGATTGCTTGCATCATATATCACGAGTAGAACTCGGAACCTTAGGTTGTTTGATCGCACCATGGTCAATATAGAATAGTTTTGGTCGATATCCTTGTTTGGTTTCATACGCATATCTTGTTTAATTTTATGAAACCTATATTTGATAGTGATTGATTCAGATATCGAAAATATGCAATCTGTACTATGTTGCCTTTAATTTCTCTGGAGAGAATTATTTACAGTGTGCATTGGATACTAAGTTTTGCCTGAGGTCAAAGGGACTCGGTGAGACTAGCTATCATCGAGAATAATGATGAGAATGACAAAATAGATACCAGGCAATAAGTATCATTCGTCACCATCTTGCAGAAGGTCTCAAAGATCAGTATTTGACTATGGAGAATCCACTAGACATTTTGGACCGCCTTACAGCGGAGATATGGTCACCAGAAAACAGTGTTATTACCAAAGGCTAAATATGAGTGGAGAAATCTTAGATTCCAAGACTATAAGTCAGTGGATGAATATAATTCAGTCTTGTTTAAGATTGTCTCACAGATGAGACTATATGGTGAAGAAGTGACTGAGAAAGATTTACTAGAAAAGACATTCTCCACATTCCATTCTAGTAATGTGTTGCTGCAACAGCAGTACAGAGAAAGAGGCTTCACCATATACAGTGATATGATCTCGTGCCTACTCCAGGCAGAGACAAACAATGAGTTATTGATGAGGAATAGTTAGATGAGACCTCCTGGATCAGCCCCATTACCAGAAGCCAACAAGGCTGTACAAGAAAATAAAGATTCCAAAGAAAGCAACCACGTCTATGATAATAGACCATACGGTCGAGGCCGTGGTGGATGGAGAGGACGTGGTGTTCGAGGCAATTATGGCTCGTACGGCGTGGACAAGGGAACCACAATAACCGTGTTCGTGGTCCCAGTCATGGCCGTGGACGAGGCAGTTACAGCCGCGGTCGAGGTGGCATATCTAAGCCATCTTACTCGACCAAATCACGTTGCCACAGATGTGGAATGGAAAATCATTGGGCCAAGACATGCAGAACTCCAAATACTTATGTGATATCTATCAAGAGAATCTGAAAGGCAAGAACCCTGAAGCCCATATGATCCAAGATGAGAATGGTGATTTCGACCAAGGCCATGATGGTCAAGATGATTATGAAACCTCAGACTGTTTAAAAAACTAAAATTTCGACATCTTGTTTGTTTCTTTGATTCTATGTTTTCTTGTTTTTGAAAATTACTATTATTGTTTGATGTTTTGATTTTAATAATATGCAAGTTTTATTTATAAAAGTCTCTGAGATTATGATTATGATTATTTATAGAATGAAAGATGAGATGAGTATACTTGTGGTGGATAGTGGATCAAGCCACACAATTCTTAGTGACAAAATATATTTCATCAATCTCACAATGCAAAATGCCAATATACAAACTATTGCGGGTACGACCAGCCTTATTGAAAGCCACGTCCAGACTTATTTATTGATGCCTAATGGCACTCATCTAGAGTTTTCTAATGTCTTATATTCACGCAGTTCCAAAAGGAACTTATTGAGTTTCAAGGATATAAGATTAAACGGTTTCCACCTTTAAAAAAAAGGACGAAGGAAATAAAGAGTTCCTTATTATGTTTGAAAACGTCCAAGACAATAAGAGGGTCCTAGAGACCATACCTGCAATTTCTACTGGTATATACTATGCAAAGATCAGTATGATCGAGGCTAATGTCTGCGAAAAGTTTACTCTATGGCATAACTGGTTTGGCCATCCTGTTTCTAGCATGATGCGTAAAATGTTGATGAATTCTCAAGGGCACAAAATAAAGAGAGTTATCCCAAAGAATCTCACATGTGTAGCATGTACACAAGGAAAACTAATAACTCGGCCATCACTAGTAAAGGTTAATAAGGAAATGATAAATTTTCTGTAAAGGATTCAAGGAGATATATGTGGACCAATACACCCACCTAGTGGGACATATCGATATTTCATGGTCCTGATAGATGCATCGACCAGATGGTCGCATGTTTGCCTATTATCCACACGAAATTTGGCATTTGCAAGGCTGCTTGCTCAGATTATAAGACTGAGAGCACATTTTCCTTTAAAGACTATACGTCTAGATAATGCTGGTGAGTTCACATCCCAAGCGTTTAATGACTAATGTATGTCCATGGGGGTAAGTGTAGAACACTCTGTGGTACATGTCCATACACGGAACGACTTAGCCGAATCTTTTATTAAACGCATACAGCTGATAGCTAAACCGTTACTCATGAGGTCTAAACTCCATGTATCAGCATGGGGACATGCAGTATTACATGCAGCAAAGTTAATTCTCATTAGGTCATCTAGTGATCATAGATATTCACCATCCCAATTACTTACGGGTCATGAGCCAGATATATCCCATATTAAGACTTTTGGATGTGCTGTATATGTTCCAATTGGTCCACCACAGAGAACTGAAATGGACCACAGAGAAGGATGGGAATATATGTTTGATATGGCTCCCCAATGATTATTAAGTATCTTGAGCCAACTACGGGTGATCTATTTAAGGCCAGATACACAGACTCACACTTTGATGAGTCCACATATCCGACCTTAGGGGGAGATAATAGCCGGTTGGTTAAAGAAATTGAATGGTCTCAACAATCAATATCTTGGAAAGATCCTTGGACTAAAGAATGTGATTTAGAAGTCCAAAAGATTATACATTTACAAAATCTAGCTAATCAATTGCCAGATTCATTTACTGACCCGAATAGAGTGACTAAGTCATACATCCCGGCTTGTAATGCACCAATAAGAATATAAGTCCAAGAGGGACAAAGTCAAGTTGTTACAGATTCTAAATAACGTTTGAAACATAGTAGACCAATTGGTTCTAAAGAAAAGAACCCTCGGAAATCCGAGGGAACCATGGGAACCGTCCAGAACATGGATGGGCCGGCCGTGCCGACCAAATTGGTCGAGCCAAGTTCACCGGCCGTGCCGATTGAACCAGTCAGGCCGATTGTGCCAATCGATGGGGCTCGGGACGCTGAGCTTCATGGTACACAAGGTCCGGATAATAATGAGATCTCTATAAACTATATCATGTATGAAATACAATGGAACCGAAAAGAAATCGAGCTCGGTGATATATTTGCATAAATGAGGATCAAGAACCCACGTCCATATATGAGTGCACTCAACGATCAGATTGGATCAAATGGAAAGAAGCTATAAACGTGGAGTTAGAATCATTAAAGAAAGATGCGTTTTGGCCCTATAATATTGACACCAAGTGATGTCAAACTAGTTGGACACAAATGGATCTTTGTGAGGAAACGACATGAGAATGTAGAAGTAGTGAGATATAAAGCACGGCTTGTTACACAAAGATTCTCACAGAGACCATGAATAGATTATGAGGAAATTTATTCCCATGTGGTGGATGCAACTACATTTTGATTTATAATCAGTCTGGCCATAAAAGAAATTTGGATTTACGCCTAATGGATGTAGTAACTGCATATTTGTATGGTCCACTGGATAATGAGATTTATATGAAAGTTCCAGAGGGTATTGAGCTCAAAGATAAGAAAGGTTCTCGAGAACATCATTGCATAAGGCTGAATAAATCCTTGTATGGATTAAAGCAATCCGGTCGAATGTGGTACAATAGACTAAGTGAGTTCCTAGTGAAAGAGGGCTATAAGAATGATCTAATAAGTCCACGTATCTTTATAAAGAAATTCGAAAATAAGGGTTTGGTAATCTTAGCAGTATATGTGGACGGCCTGAATATCATAGGAACCTCTAGAGAGATTTCCCAAACAGTTGAATATCTCAAGAAAGAGTTTGAGATGAAAGATTTAGAAAAATCAAAGTGTTGTTTGGGATTACAGCTTGAGTACATAAACAATGTACTAAAGAAGTTTAATATGGACCAGGCTCACTCATTGTCGAGACCTATGGTCGTCTAGTCCCTAAGCCCGGAACTGAACCCGTTCTGACCAAAGATGAAGGACGAGGAAGTCCTTGGTCCAGAAATGTCTTACCTCAGTGCCATTGGAGCTTTAATGTATCTGGCTAGCCACACTAGACAAGAAATTTGTTTTGCCGTGAATTTAATATCTAGATTTAGCTCTTGTCCGACCATAAGGCACTGGAACAGGATTAAACACATATTACGGTATCTGCAAGGAACCAAAGATCTTAGTTTATTCTTTACCAATCGTCCAAAAAAAATTTGATTGGATATACAGATGCAGGATACTTATCTGATCCACATAATGCTAGATCTCAGACCGGATATGTCTTCACACATGGTGGAACTGCAGTATGTTGGTGATCCATGAAACAGACCTTTGTAGCCACATCATCCAACCATGCAGAGATCTTAGCAATGCATGAGGCAAGTCGTGAACTTGTCAGGTTGAGGTCTATGACCAACCATATTCGTGTGGACAGTGGTTTGGCCGTGGGAAAGGATGAACAAACAATCATCTATGAGGACAATGCAGCTTGTATTGCTCAACTCAAAGATGAATACATAAAAGGAGATATGACGAAGCATATATTGACCAAGTTCTTCTTTACTCACGATATGCAAAAGGCTAAAGAGGTTCAAGTACGGTCCAGTGATAACTCAGCCGACCTTTTCACTAAGTCCTTGCCAACCTCGACGTTCAAGAAACTGATTTATAAGATTGGGATGCATCAACTGAAAGACCTTTAGTAATGCATTCATCAGGGGGAGTAATGTGTATTATACTCTTTCCTTTATCATGGTTTTGTCTCAATTGGGTTTTTCTGGTAAATGTTTTAATGAGGCAACATTAAACATGTTACAAACCTTGTATGGTTACGGACTTATGGCATCCAAGGGAAAGTGTTATGAATCATGTAATGGATGACCTATAACCTTACATTATAGACGACATGCCTTTAGGACCCAATAGACATAGGCGCCCAAGGCTATATTACATTTTCCTTATATTGATTATTTTCCTATTCCTTTTGTTGTTCTATTCCTTGTTGTATTATCATTTGAGTATTTGCGGTGTACACACAAGAAAAATTGGCATATTAGTTCAGTGCCCTGTTTTTGTCTTCTAGTTATACTCCCACATGCTCTGATTACTATTATACCCCTACACCAAATGAACTTTGTTTGTATCGATTACTTATTCTCTTGTTTCTTTTTTTTATTCTGTTATCCATCTACACACTCAACCGAAGCTTTTGTGTCAGACAAGTTGTATTTTACATTTGTTTTTATTAAAACATCTCAAAAACGGTTCGATCAAATAAAAGACATTGATCAAATAAAAATCATTGGTCAATAATAAATAATAATAATTAAGAAAAACGAAAATAATTATTTAAAAAAAATATTTTAACATTAAACTCTAAAGTCTAATCTTAGGTAAATCACAAACCTTTGGATAAATCTATAAAAATTTAGTGTTTATGATTTACCCAAGGGTTTAGGGTTTAGGATTAGAGTTTAGGGTTTAGTGTTTATGATTTACCCAAGGTTTTAGGATTAGAGTTTAGGGTTTAGTGTTTATGATTTACCCAAGGGTTTAGGGTTTAGTGTTTATGATTTACCCAAGGGTTTAGGATTAGAGTTTAGGGTTTAGTGTTTATGATTTACCCAAGGGTTTAGGGTTTAGGATTAGAGTTTAGGGTTTAATGTTTATGATTTACCCAAGGGTTTAGGGTTTAGGATTAGAGTTTAGGGTTTAGTGTTTTAGTGAAAAGAATTTTTTTTAAAGATTTTTTTATAAAATTTACCAAAGATTTATGATTTACCAAAAGGTTTAGGGTTTAGGATTAGAGTTTAGGGTTTAGTGTTAAAATAGTTTTTTAAAAAGAATTATTTTCATTTTTATTAATTTTTATTATCATTTTTTCATTTTTGTATTTTAGCTATGCTAATGATTAGCTGACACATGTAAAAGAAATGGAGCAAAGTTCAATCATTACTAACCCCTCCCCCCAATTAAAACTAAGAGAATTTGCAATCTACACACAAGAAAGATCACATAATTAGCTCTATACACATATTTTGTTTTCATAAGAATTGTCGATTAATTTGTGACAAATATACCCCTATTGCTTTTTACTCCTGGCTTTTCATAATGCCCACATATTCTTGTAGATTCTTTTTCTAATAATCCAATTTTACACGAAATGTATTTGTGTCCGACAAATTAATATATTATATTATTATTCTCATAAAATCTCCCTGAATCGTTATAGCCGAGACACCTCTTCTTTTAATATTTATACGTTATTATTCATCTTTCCAATGATATATATCAGACATAACTCCTATTTAATATGTCCTTTTGTGTCAATTTTCCAATCCAAATGAATCAAGCGGCAGTGTAACGCCGCCTCCGTTCCGGTTTCGTTTTGGTGGTGCTTCTTCTCTTCTTCTGCGGCGGACTTCTAGGAAAACTTTGAGGATTATGGTGGCTCGTTAATTGTAGGCAGAAGCTCTACTTGAGGACAGTGGAGTAGACAGCCGATTCAGCAACTCAGTCATTAGGATTCGTAAAGTTTGTTTCGATTGTTGAGAGGTGCTCATTCGATGGAGGATCTATCCATGGAGATGTGATTCTTCTGGTGACGATTCTTTTTTGGCGTGGTTGCTTCTTGACCGGTGCGTAAGAGGAGCTGGTGACGTCTCAGATACCATGATACACTAGTCGCCGGTGTTTGTCGCTTGTAGGCCTCCTTCGTCTTCTTCCTTACATCTCTTCTAGTTCTCTTTAGATATGTTGTTTAGGTGTGTTTCTTCTTTTTTTTTCCATACAATTTCCGTTTCATCTGTTATAAGTGGAGTTTTTTTTATTTTTTTGAACTAATTCTCTGTTAGCAGTGGAGTTAACAAACCAAAAAGACTAGACTCCTTGTTAAACTCCCCTTTTAAATAGTCCCGATAAAAGATTAAACATACTGTTATCATCCAAGCTCGATTACTTAAATATTTAGCCTTAACAAAAATAAACTATCAGACTAACACACGAAGTAACCAACCAACGAAAATGTAGTTTTGTAACAGGCACTTCATTACACCAACGGTTACAAGTGAATTTAGCAAACCAAAACGACCAGACACATTGCTAAACTCCCATTTTAACCATCCTGAGAAAACATACAATAGATACTGTTATCGTTCAAGGTTTGTTAGATTGTTACTAAATTGTTTAGTCTTCACAAAAACAAACCGACTGGCTAACACAACAAGTAACTGACCAATGAAAATGCAACCTTGAAAAAGACACTTTATTACTAAAATAGCTAAAACTACCTTTAATATATTTTACATACTAATGAAAAGCTTAACAGGCTACAATATTTGTATTGTTGGCTATTAATATAATTAGTGTCCAATAATATTTTTATCTGTCCACTCCGGATCTTAGAATGTTAACTTCCCAATAATTCTCTTAACAACTTTCGAAGAGAAGCTAATTAATATATTGTCCAAGAACCACATATTCTAGCTGGATAAATCTTTAAGTGTCTGAAAACTCTCGTTCTCATCCACTATCACCCCGAATCTAAAATCAATTTGGTCCAGGAAGAAATGTCATTCATGGTCTTTACTCTTCTTCCATTCCCCTCGCCACAAACATATCACTCGTCCCATAGCCTGGAAAAGTTTTGCAAACAAAACAACATCTCTTGGGCATACCATTTCAATGTCGTCCATATACTTCACCGTAACTACACAATTTATTTTGATTCCAAATACACTTCTTCTCTGTTTTTTTTTTATTTCAACAGAAAAGGGTACTAAAATGTTGTAAAAAAGAGAATCATAACCGCATGAAACAGAGTTGTTCAAGCTCGTTCCGTCACCCAACACCGTCAAGACCAAGCCTACTCCGGAGCGCCCCGCGGCCACAGACGCTGGCTTCCGAAGTTCCGATTCCAAACCTTCGCTGCCGTCACTGCTCAAGACACCGCTGTCTCAAATTCCGAACCACCACGAACTACCCCTCACTCATGTCTGAGGGAACCGTCATCCCTTTTAACATATCCATCAACACCAAGAACCAGTTTCATTGGTGACAAACCTCTGCTTCGATTATTAACACGCAGTTTCTAACTTTTCTATGTCGTCCTTGAAATGGAAATTGCATGCATTTTTACAGACGAGCCACTAAAGCTTGAAACTTTCATAGGGTTTTCAGCCGCTCCTTTAAGATACCCCAAGCTTCTGACTGGCCAATACTTCTCCGCTTATCCCGTTCACGTACTTGGAGGGTGAAAAAATATTTAGGTAATCATTACTACTGCAACCAATAAAAACTCTTATAGCTTCTACCCTAAAATTTACCTACCGTAAAATACCTTTTATACAATTTAAGGACAATATCGTCAATTAACATTTACTACTTGCACTTTTAGCCCCATACGATTTGGCTCTTGGGTATTTACCTAATTTATACATTCTTTTAGGATTTTGGACTAATTGTCCCTAAAACTAAACCCCTTCTAGCTTGCTACCTATAAATGACCTACCTTAATATTGGACAACAAAATTGTTTGAGGCTACTTTCGTAATTACTAAATGAAATTCATCCCCACAATACTTATGTTTGTGTATTTTGTTAATTAACCACTTCTTATAGGATTTTCAACAAATTCATTCACTCTTAAGATTTAGATACTTTATTTTTTGACAAAAATAAATAAATAAAATAAAATACTTTACTTTTTACTATGTATTGTAACCCATACATATATATATATATAGAATTTATGATTATTAATAAAATACATTATCTACACACAAATCTCTCTCTGTTTTACAACATTTTAAAACTATTTTCCGATTTTAATCGAAAACACACGAAGAAGGGTTTAGGGCTTTAAGAAACCAAATTTGCTCGTCCGTCTTCTTCTTCTTCTTCTTCTCCGCCCCTCTGTCAAATCTGAAAGCCATGATTCGCGGCGGTAGCAGCTACGTGGCATCAGCTCCTTCCTTCTCCAACGACGCTAAGAAGCTCCTTGTCTGCACAGGAAACACTGTCTCCGTTTTCAGCGTCGCCACTGGCTTAAAGGTTACCATTTTTTCTCAATCTTTTCAACGTTTCTTCATTTATTTATTCACAGATTTTCCTCTCTTTTTGTGTTTTGTTTAGATTACTTCCCTTGAAGGCCACACAGCTCCAGTGACTACTCTAATTGTTGTTCCTGCTTCGACTGCTGCTCAAAAGATCCTCTGTTATTGCTGGACTGCTTCTCTCGACGGCACAATTCGTCATTGGGACTTCTCAGGACCTGAGCTCTTGAAAACCATTGATGCCCATGTTCCCATTTACTCCATGGTAAAGTAACAAAGTTGATTACTTTGGGCATTGATAACATAAAGTTGATTGCTTTGTGTCTTGTTTTGTTTCTAGGTCATTCCTTCTCTTTTGAGTGAGCCTCACCTAACTGATTCAACTAAGTTAGTAGCTTATGTTTCTGTTGAGGATGCAAGTCTTGTTAAAGAAGGTTCCAAAGAGTTGCGTGGACATATCCGGAGATTTAACTTAGCTAAAGAGCGTCTTCCTCGTGGAGATACTTTGAAAGAGGTCAGCTGCTTTTTAATAGAGTTTTTTTTATTGGACTGGTGAGTTAGAATCCTTTTGCTTTTATCTTCTTGTGTAGACGGAAGAGCCAAAGTCTATAGTTATTAGTCCCTCTGGAGAGTTTTTCGGAATCCTCCACAAGTGCAAGATCCATGTATGGGATACTGTTACTTCTGGGGGGTCAATAAGGAATGCAGTTTCCAAGAAGATGACATTGCATCACACAAAGGTTATCAATGCTTTTGCTTTTCATCCCACGGAGAGGATCATAGCTGCTGGAGATGTAACAGGAAGAGTTTTGATTTGGAGAGGGTTCGGTAATAGGAAACTTGCTTTGGGTAGTCAAAAGAAGAATGTGAGATCAGTGGTTGATTTGGACAACCCTGGGGTGAGAGATGGAGATGATGCTGAATCTTCCACCACGTGGCATTGGCATTCTGCTGAAGTTAATGTCCTTAACTTCTCTTCCGATGGAGAATATTTGTATACAGGTGAGTGATTTTCTGATTTGTATTCAGGTGTGTCCTGAGTTCTTACGCTATATTGCGTTTGTGTTCTTGTCTCTTTAGGGGGAAGGGAAGGGGTACTTGTCGTTTGGAAGCTTGACACAGGGAAGAAGAAATTTTTACCAAGAATAGGGTCTCCCTTGTTGTATTTCATGTGGTCACCAGATCCAACTCTTTCTTCTGTAAGTCGGAGCTTACTCTTTCAATCTGATCTAGCAAGAATTGGAATGTTCTGCTTATAACAAGAGCTGCAGGTGGTTTGTGCAGATAATCAGATCCATTTACTTAAAATGCCTTCCATGGAGATCTTAAGGACCATTTCTGGAATCAAGGTTCGTCTTTAGAAGCATCTGCAAACCTTTCTTTTCGGTTTGGGCAATGTTTTCTCGTCTCGTCTTGTAGAAAATATCACAACTGGTGTAAGTATTAACCTCTCTTTTATTTGGTTTTTACTTAAATGTGTGTTCTTGCTTTTCAGCCTCCCCCATCATTGCCTAAGATGTATGAAGGCTTGGCTAGTACTGTTGCTTTTGATAGATCTTCTGGCGTAGCTGCTCTGTGCACAGAGAATTATTGTGTTCAGCTATACAATCTTCTCAATGACCGGGGAATTTCAGAGGTTAGGATGTGGCTCCAGTACGGAGCTCTTTGAATTCTCTAGGTTGGTATGTGATAGTTGTAAAGTTAATTTCTTAACCAATGCCTTTGCAGGTTCAAGTTTGTGAAAGAAACCATCAACCAGGCGATGAAATCACAGTAAGTACATTTCTTATTTGGTTTTATCATCTAAGATTAGTTTTGCTTGGTGAGATAAATTTGAGAATNATGTGGCTCCAGTACGGAGCTCTTTGAATTCTCTAGGTTGGTATGTGATAGTTGTAAAGTTAATTTCTTAACCAATGCCTTTGCAGGTTCAAGTTTGTGAAAGAAACCATCAACCAGGCGATGAAATCACAGTAAGTACATTTCTTATTTGGTTTTATCATCTAAGATTAGTTTTGCTTGGTGAGATAAATTTGAGAATATGGTAAATAGGTCGTGGTCACAGCGGTTGCTCTCTCCTTGGATGGCTCAGTGATGAGTACAACCGAGGTGAAACTTGCGGAAGATGGCATAGGAGGCTTAGTATCCCTCAAGTTTTGGGTGTCTGAACCAGACAACAAAACGTTCACCTTATCAACAATCGTATATGAACCTCACAAGTAATGAACTTATCCTTCTGCTGATCTTTAAAGCTTTTATTTGCCATAATTACCCAATTAAAGTCTCTTCTGTGTGTGAATCTTACAGGGATGCTGGTGTCTCAGCCATTGCCTTCCACCCTACCCGTTCCATGGCAGTTAGTACATCGTTCGGTGGGGACTTTAAGGTATTTCTTAAACTGTTTTTTATCTTATATAATGTTTACAATAGTTATTGATATCACTTTTGGTGTTTTAGATTTGGGTTTGCAACGGCAGCGACAAGGACTCTTCTAGCTGGACATGTCACGCAGTTGGCTCTTACAAGTAATACCTTCTCTGTGCATTAGGAAACTTCAAGGTTTTACAACGCCGTTCAAATGAATTATTCGTCTTTACTTTGAATATTTTCCAGGAAAAAGCCAATGACCGCTGCTGCTTTCTCTGGGGATGGTACTGTTCTAGCTGTTGCGGCTGAGAAAGTTATTACTCTATGGAATCCAGGCAAGAACATTCTCTTGTCTGTTTTAGGAGCGACTCTTACGGTAAAAAAGAACATTGCACTTTTTTCCATCAAGAAGTTAAAGCCTAATTACATAAAGACTTGATGTAATTATTATTACAGCCAATCACAAAGCTCTGTTTCGCTGGGAAGTCTGAGTTCCTCGTTGCTGCATCCCATGTTCCTAAACCCCAACTCTCTGTTTGGAATACATCAAAGCTATCTTTGTCATGGTCATATGAATTACGCATAGAAGGTTACTATTACAACGCTTGTCTTTAAAACCTCTTCTTGAAAGTTCTTGTTGTGTTTTACCTAGTAAATGGTTTCTTCTTGTTCTGCAGCTGTCACTTCTGCAGTGGATTCATCAGCTTTTGCTGTTTTGGCTCTCATCCCTGAGACTTTTAAAAAGAGTAAATCTAAGAAGAATATCTTCAGCGGTAGAGATGGTGCCATTCTCTTGTTCAACGGATCAGATCCTAAGCCTGTATCTATATGGACTGTAATAAAGGTATGACAAAACAGTAATGTTTTAACTGTAAAGAAGAAGAAGCTAATGAAACCACTTACACTATGTCTGAATTGCAGGGTGAGGGAGGATCAATCTCATTTCTTGAAGGAGAAGACGACAAGTCTCAGCTTCGTCTTGCATATGTAAATGGAAGCCATGAGTACGTTGTTTTCCATCCCAATAGCGATGAGACACATGAGCGTTGCGCTGAGGGTCTTACTGGTGACGAGGAGACAGCAGGTAAAACTCAAAAACAAATCCAATAAAGAAACTTTTCTTTTTAACCTACTACTTTTGTTGATGTTGTTAATCTCGAGTCTCAAATTTTTAGGAGACTTTGGGTACACATCGCTGTACGGAAAGTTACCAGACTATGACAAGAAGAGACTGGAGTGTGTTGAGTCGTTGGCAACACCGTTTGTATCGTCAGAGAGACCGTGGGAAACTATATTCAGCGGTTCTACACTGAATTTCCCGCCTCTTCAGAAACTATGTGGTGAGTTCTTTGAGTCACTAATGGAGAAAAGAACAGCCGTTGTGGAATGAGATATGCTTTACACAAACTTAGGTACTTAGCCTTAAATTTTTATTTTGTTTTTTTTGTAAGGTTTATACACTTTATATATACAAAAGAACTTTTTTTGCAGCAAGCTTTGGTGAGGAAAACTTTGTTTGAGTTTGTGTGTTTGAAGAGAACATTTTGTAGCTTTGTGATATTCGATACGGTTTATGCTGTTGCTTACCATATTTGGGACTAAAGTGCAGTATTCGAACCATGTGTACCGGGTTTGGATATCTAGATAAAACCCAATTCTAACCGAACCCTGATCTAAAAAATTAAAATTATTTGAATTGGGATTTGATGAGTTTAGTAAAGAAAATTTCAAGTATTTTGATCTTGATTCTAGGAATCAAATATATACCCTGGGTTCTAATAACAATAGATAATTGTCGTTTTTCTACAAGATGCAATTAACATTTAAAAGTAGACAAGAATCGAGTTAAAACTTGTATCCTCGAGGAATACATCTGATTTATGGTTTTTAGCTTGGTTCTTATATAACAACTGATTTAGTTCAGCATGCTGTAGTAACTCGGAAGGAAAAAGTAACATCTAGGAACCGGAAATTTTCTCTTAAACCAAAACGAAATTTAGAATTGAAACCAGATTGAAGAGAGTTCACTAGAACTTTGGTTTGAACCGGAGGCAGTATTGAACCATACCAAATGGAATCGAGAGGTAAAGGAAAACCATTTGGGGCCGTTTGGATTCTCAATCATTGTAAGAAATTGAGTCAGGTGCTCCTAATCCACCAAAAGAAAGCTATTCCATTATCCAGATATTTCAACAAACATCTGCCATTATTACTAAGTTGGCAATACAAATGAATATTTAAATGTTCTACGATTCGAGGTTTATCTATTATATATAGGTCTTTCTGTGGTCCAACATGTTGAGCTAATTATCTTCTAGTACATTAGCTTCGGGACACTTTAACTTTTTATTTTTATTTTCCACATGCAAGTAGGACAATAGTTATTAGATTGTAACTTTGTAAGGTTTCTGTTCGTGCAAGAAAAAGCTTCTGCTTCTGAGGAATAGATGAAAAATCGTTGTTTATTTTGTGAAACGAAAGGAAAGAAACAATACTTATCCAAGATTAATAGGAGTTTGAAATTTTTTTTCTTATGTGGTTGAATTGACTAGCCAACTTTTGTAGACGCATTTCATTAAGCTTAAAAGATTAATCCCCCTATATATTAAAAGATGATCATTTGAAAAGTTATAACTTTAAATTTGTAATAATTAAAAATAAACTCAATTCTATGTGAAATACCTCTTTGTCTTCAAATTCAATTTACAAGGATTCTAAAGCATGTAATATAATATATAGTCTAAAAATTATACTCTCTATCAATATAATATTTTGTATGCTATAGTTGGTTGCATATATTAAATATTTATTGTTTCGGATGATTTCCTTAAATAAAACCTACAGAATTACCTAATATGATTAAAATATATATATGACAATTAATGATTTTAAACAATAAAGATTTGATAAGAATATGTATACTTTTTCTCATTTTATTTATTTCTGTATTATTAAAATAAATTACACAATTACATTAATCGTATAAGAAAAATCTAGATTTTTTTAGTGTGTATATTGTATTTCGAATTTTTCAAAATGAATATAAATTACTAAAACTTTTATAAGTCTCACATAAACTTTTAGGATCAAAGTTTAAATTTTTTATATATTAAAATATATTAATTATAAGACCATATGAATTAATAATTTTAGTTTATATATATTTCATATCGTTTAAATTAAACTATACATCGTATGAAAATACATACTTATATTTTGATATTTGCATTGAATATATATTGAAAGTTAATATTTTAATTTTGAAATATTTCATTGTTTTTAAAATGATTATAAATTATTGAAATTACTAAACATCTCACATTAAAAAAATTCGTTGATTTAAAGTTTTGTTACACAAATATGCAAATAGTCATAAAATCATATGAGTAGAAACCTCATTTAATAAATATACATATTAAAAGTGTGTTATATTACTATGTTTATATCATTTAAATTTAATTATATATCATATACAATATATAAGATTGATTATTTTGATTTATTTACCCTAATTGCGAATAAACAAAAGTGATAGTTAAATTTATATGCATACGCCAATTTATTACATAATAGTAATTGATTTCTTAGTTATTTAATCTATATATATTTCTTATTTTATTATTTTATAATATACAGAAAAATATAAGATATTTATTGTGCATAAAGTGCAGATCTTAACCTAAGCATGTATCTCTTTAATTATTTTAAATCTTAAATATTTTCTAAATCACAAGTCAAAACAAACTAACAAAATTAGAATAAACTTCAAAATAAATATTTATATTGAGTAATAACCAAAATATAAAAAAACACAACAAGAGAAAAAATTTGAAGATAAATAGGATTGACATTGAACGTAAACTTCTCATAACCATAATTAATTTTTAAATTGTTAAATCATGATATAAAACTGAGTTAATTTTTAATTTGTTATTTTTTAAATTTTAATTTTTAAATCATTATATCATGACCATAATTAATTTTAAATTGTTTATTTGTATTTGAAAAACTTAAAATATTGTTTTTAAAAATAATTTAAAATTTAACTTAATTTCTTATAAGATTATTTTTTTAAAAATTATAATTTTTAAAAAATTATAATTTTTAAAAAATTATAATTTTTATATTATTATAAAAATAAATAAATTATATTAAATTAGTTTTGAAACTTTATATATTTTAAGTGCAAATATTTTACCAACTGCTTCTTAAGAAAACATTAGGGAACTTACTAATACTCTATCAGTAAAGCCCAGTGACACTCCGTTTATTTTCCATCACTCGAACAATGAAAACTGAAAAGATATATGAAATCGGATCGATTAAATTTTAAGCTTTGATCTACAGTTATAATTACAATTTTTTATGATCATACGGATAAATAATTATATAAAAATTTCAAGAAATTAAAATTTCAAATACATATAAAAACAATCATATATAAATTTTAAATTGTCAATACTAAAATTTTATATTTTAATTACATACATTTACTCTGCATAAGATGCATGTCTTATCCTAGTTAAGTTTCTCAAAAAAGCGATTATATCGCATAAGTTAGGAATTTCTACGTTTAGACTCTTTAGGAAAGTCTGAAAATTTATTATGCAAGGCAACGACTTGGAGTTTATATGTATATATTATTTTTAAGTTCTTAAAAATCTTTCAGTTGTTCAATCATTATTTATTTTAATTATTTTTGAAGCCCCTTCTTAATATCAAGAATGGAGGTGTCTTATATTATATATTCAGTTTTGTTGCATTGATCAAATGATACTATTCGAAGATGAAATTATTTGTCAAATTTATTTTAATATGAAAAACTTATTAATCATCTGCTAAGCTAACTGGACACTCATACTAACAAACAAACATTTTATCTTAAACTAATAGATCTTAATCCAAGTCTAAAATCTTTTGTAGCACTCAGTTTAGCTTTGACGATGATGACTGAAAACTGAAACATCAACTTTATTGTAATATAGTTACAAAAAGTTTATTGCATTATTAGTATTACCAAAAATGTATCGTAAATAATAGATAATTATAGAGTGATACTACGATAATTGTCTGTGCCTCACACCTGGCATAGGCACCACCAAACAAGTATCTACACTTAACTTATTGTCATTGTATTGATCCAAGAATGCATTATTATGATTAAATGTTTTTTAGTTTAAGATCAAATCAGTGATCATCAAATGGTATCCGAGGGCTTGGTATGCTCAAATTGGTGAATGCAGTGATCTTGAAGATTCCTTCATACGAAGATTGGTCTGAAAATCAAACCCAATCAATACTTAAATTTGGTTGGGCAATCTTAATTACATATTGTTTAAAACACTTTGTACAAGTAAAATTTAGAAAACACTTTCTCAAGAAAAAAGTAAAATTTAGAAATCACACAGACACACACACATATATATAGTTTTATATGGCTACACACCTATGTAGAATCTTCTTTACAGCATACATAGGTAGTGATTGGAGACATTGTGCGGTGCGTATTTCAAAGCGTATTTTGAAA
>CAKOAT010090822.1:185785-284492 GCA_932364175.1 Eruca vesicaria subsp. sativa | reverse complement strand
TCGAAATCTTGGGTTAAGAGAACATTGGAGGATTTAATGTCTCTGTGTATGATCCTTCTCTGACAACCTTTGTGTAAATAATGAAGCCCTTTTGCTGTCCCAATTGCAATTTTATACCTTGTCTCCCACTCCAATGGTGCCTGATTCAAATCTAAATACACAATATATTAAAAACAGTCTTCAAAACAAAACAAAACAAAACAATTAGCAAAAAAAAAAACACCAATTAGCATCATAAAAGCATCAAATCTTTAAGCAAAATTTGCAGAAACCATGTTCAAGAAAAGCATCAAATGTTCATAACTTTAAAGGTTGTGGGTTTGGTACCATGAAGGAGAGAAGCAACAGAGCCTCTGGAAGAGAAGATGAAAACAAGATAGAGACCATTGTCAATACAACAACCAAGAAGAGACAAGACATTAGGATGTGAGACATGTCCTATTGTTCCAATCTCCATTAGAAACTCTTTCTCTCTCCTCTCGTCTTCTCTCCCTCCTCTCGTTATCCTCTTCACAGCAATTTCTTCACCACTTTTACTCAAAACCCCTTTATACACCTCTGCAAATCCACCTCTTCCTACCAAGTTCTCTGCAAAGGAACAAAACCTTTATTAGTGAAAGAAAGACATCATAGAGAGAGAAATGAGAATCAAAGTTTCTTGAATTTGGAGACAGAACCTGAGCTGAAACCGTTGGTTGCCTCGTAGATTTCTTCAAAGGAGAAACATTTCCACTTGGGTCTTTGAAACTGCTCTGTTTCTTGAAAACTCTCGACGCATTTGGCGTGTGGAGTTGAGTTTTCAGAGTCGGAGTCGAAACTGCGGCGTTTGAAGGAGAAGAGACGTTTCAGGCTGTTGCTTCGAATGTACTTCATTGTTTTAATGGAACAGAAGGTACTCGAGGTTTTACGCAACTAATGAATCACAGAGGGAAGAAGGAGAAAGAAGAAGCGACAGAGAAGAGAGAGAGAGAGAGAGAGAGAGAGAGAGAGAGAGAGAGAGAGAGAGAGAGAGAGAGAGAGATGTTATTATCTGTCTGTTTTTTGTACTTTGTGAATAAAAACACAGAAGAATTAAATTTGGGTTGGTGAAGGTTTACGGTGAGGGCGTCCACAGATAATTAGGTAACCGAAAGCAGAGTTCTGAGTTATGAATTTTTGCGTTTAGCGTTTGGTGATTTGCGATTTGGTGGTATGAAGTGTAGAAAAAGATGAAGCAACTTTGTGTGGGTGAGACTTTAATGCTTTTTTTTTCTCACAAGGCAGGTAGCTCTGCTGGAGGATGTCCATGTTCTCAGTTTTACTTTGTTCTTTTTTTCTCTTTTTTTTTTTCCCTATAAACACTCTTTATATTGTAATAAGTCAAGCCTAACATAGTTTTCTTAATTAAGTGAAACTACTGTTAGGTAGTCCATATCTAAAGCTCTTCTGGCCTAACACTCGTCATTTATGTTAAGCACCAATCCTAAAAAATCACTACTAGAATCCCCTATGTATTAGTCCTGGAAAATTATAACATTTTTTGATATCCATGTGTCACAATGAAAATGATTTTCAGAACTTTTAGAAAAATATGTTGATCTAACTAAACATATGTTATATTTTATTAAACTAACTATCATATTTAATTAGTAGTGTTCCAAAAAATATTTTATATTATTTTCTTAAATAAAAGATACGGAATTACCTAATATGCTTAACATATATATATATATATATATATAACATATATATATATATCACAATTAATGATTATGAATAATAAATTTTTGATAATAAATTTTTTCCTCTTTACTTTTTATTTAGTTTTATATTATTAAAAGCAATTAAACAATCACATTAATTAAAAAAATAAAAAAATTTTAAAAATCTCACATTGAAAATTTTGTGGTCAATAATAACATTTTTTAATTCAGCCAATCGTTTTCAATGGGTCTTAAACAAATTTTAATGATTAACTAAATGGACCACGTACATAATAGAGTGTGTTTTGATTTAAAAAATTGTTGCATACCCAAAATCAATATGAACCATCATCCCTTTCGTTTAAAATTTTGTTACAATAAAAAATATAGGAGTGGGCAAAAAAACTGAATCCAAATAACCAAGCCAAATCTAATCCAAAAAGTAGTACATATTTTTAATCAAATTTGGTTAGTTATCTACATGGATTCAAAATTTTGGTATCTCGAGAACGAAACTGAATCGAAATATTTGAAATACCGGAGTGTACTCGAACCAGATTTATATACTTAAATATATTAATAATTTTTAAATTTAACATCTAACAATACACAAAATTTTCCAAAATACTTAGAAATATATAGAATAGTTAAATGTTCATTTTTAAAACAGCTAAACGATATTCCAAATACCAAAAATACTTGAAATATTCATTGATTTTTTGTCTAAATATTTAAGATAAACCAATTTTTTGTTAATTTAGTATTTTGGCATTCATTTTCAAAATTTATATGTTCTATATTATTTTAAATTTTAGATTTTGAGAAATTTAAAGTATATATGAACTTTAATTTAAAAAAAATGGATTATCCGAACCGAATGTCCATCCCTAATCAAATATAAAAAATATTATTAATAAAAAAATATGTATTTAAATACACATCTTTTAAAAAATTTAACTCCGCGCATGGTGATCATTATCATCTAGTTAGTCATTATTTAACTTCTATTTGTCTATGTATGTGTATATATAAGTTTCAACGTATTTATTGTTTTTTATGACGTCAAAATATTATAATTTGTGTTTAGCTGATAATTATTTTTTCTTGTATGCAATAAATGATAGATTTAACATTGTTTACCAACATTTCATTTCTTATAAATTGTAAATCCAAAAGTAAAACGCAAACAAACGAGCAAAAAAAAAAAATGCATTTCCATTTTCTTCAAGTGAAGAATGATGGTTGTCTATGGAAAAACATTTTCTAAATTGTAAGCAATTTTTGTTTTTGATCAAAAACAAATTGTAAACAATAGTTTGACATATAAACATGTATATTAAGTACTCTAATGAAAGTCAAAAGCAAACAAACTAAAATGATAATAATTCCATTTTGCGCAAGTTAGAACAACGGTTGTATGGAAAAATAACAACATATGTTTTTTATTATGTAAATAAAAATTTAACATATAAAATATTCAACTTTTTGCTGTGTTTTGGACTACAAATTACTCCTAAATTATAAAAATCTGGCTTCTCGTTTCACCTAAAGCAGAGTTGCTTATAAGAAAAAAAAGAATCTTAACTATAATTATAAAACTCAAAAATAAATTCAAAACTTCTATATAAATGAGGACTGGCTAGTTCAGATTTAATCATAGGTAGATCAAATCAAATTAATGAACAGAAGGTCAACCCTCTTGAGTCCATTTGAAGATTATAAAACTTTTTTTTCTTTTGAAAATATATAAATCTATTTCTTCAAATCTGGTGTACCAGAAAAGCTTAAGATCATTCTTTCGTCAGTCATTTCCATTTGAGAGTGGAGTTTATTTATATTTCAATATTATATTATCATAAATATCTATAAGTACATAGATATATGAAAGAAAATTGGGTGATATTGCATTCTAAAACCTTTTAGTCATAAGATTTTAGTTTAAAATACCAATATACGTTATTGATCTAACTACCAGAACAAGTGAAGAAGCAAAACATGTTCAATTCAACTGAATGTTTCATCTTCTTCTGATTGTCTCCTCTACTTCATTATTTGAGTGTCTAAAGTTCATTGGCTTGTGTGGATATTATATTAGTTGGCTTCTTAATTATTAAATAGCTTATATTACGGCCTCACATCAACGCCAAAACACCTAGAAGACGACGCATGGCCCTAACTTGGACAAGATTGATCTCTGTGAATGGAACAGTTACTTAATGCCATCTGAGATAATGTTTAGTTTTAAAGGGATGTTGATTAAATTGGTATATCAATAAACAAATCGACAAAAGTACATTATTAGTGATCGATAATGTTTAATTTAACTGATGAATCGTAGTTATTTTTCGAGATGTCTTATTCATAAGAATAAAAGTCAATGTATTTGATTTGAAAAATCAATATGAAACAAAAGCGATAAATCGATGATGATAGCAAAGTAATTATTTATGTCTGCGAAGGGAACGTATGTTACTTAGGTTACTGAAATAATTTTCATGGAAGTAATTCTTAACCCTCATGACAAAATAAGTTATAAGATATATAGTTCTATACAGAAATGGAAGTATAAAAATAATATTTCTAAACTAATATACAACTACAAATGCATTTTAGATTATCCTGAAATAAATACTCCATCTGTTTTAAAATAAAAATGTCGTTTTATAATTTCAATGCAGAATTTATTAGTTTTGTCTACTTTTCTATTCTTTTGGTTGAAATATGTATGTATAGGTAATTATATTTTTATTTTGAAATTAAATGATTTCTTAATTTGTGTACATAAACTTAAAATAAAACGAAGAGAGTACAAGTTTCTTAAACTATGATATTCACAAACACTTAAACTAATTCTCAGTCAGTTTCAGACTCTTAACTGATCATCAAACAAAAGAACAATAGGGTTTTTAGTTGTCGTTTATAAAGAAAGATTTGAAGTGGAACTGATATATAGAGATGACAAGAAATCGAGATAAACATGTGATTATTTTCAGTTAAACTTCTACGGCCAAAACTATTTCTAACAAATTCACATATATTAAAGAAAAAAAGATACCGTCGGTCGATGACCATACTATTAAATATCAGATTGAGGAGTACATCTGTTAGACTGTTAAATGTATACAAAGCCATCAGGAGGGCGACGTTTTACTTGTATTCACGAGCCCCAAGTCCCGCCAGTCTCCAATGCGAGACCACGATTTTTTTTATATCAGACAGTGACAACAACCTTACATTTAAATGGTAGCTAAGCTTTTTCTTATTTCAAATTGATTTATACATAATATTTAGTTGATGTCATTAAATATCCAAATTGCTATCACGAAGATGCTATAAAAGAAGGAAACAAACTTAAAAAAAAAAACAATGCGAGATGAACAAGTTCATAATGGATAATTTTTGTTCCAGTGAAAACAATTTGTGATTGTTTTATTTAAATTTTAGTAATATGAAGCATTAATTTGTAAGAACATCAACTTTTACAGCTGTCTGTTGTAACTTGTAAACTACCTATTCTCGATAGAATTTAAAAGAGCTGGATTTATGTGCGAAATTTAGCTCCACATTATATTTTCCAAACTTGGAAGGTGGTGGTCGAGAGTTGATTCAGTTTTTCAATTTTTATTTTTCAGTTTTTACAATTAGATCTTTTGGTTTCAAAATTGAAAATATATATAAACGAAACCAATACTGGTTTGACAATGAGAACTGAAAATTCCAATACTATTAGTGTACTATGAGATTTCTAGTAATCCATCTATGTTAACTAATAAATATAAATTCATTACAATGAAAAAAAAATGATAAGATACCTCATATCCCTACAAATTATTTTTCTTCAAATCAGAAAATTAATTCTATCATTAAAATAAATCTGACCTTACTAATAAAGTCTGACACCACTTTAATGGTAGATTTTTTTTCTAAACATATTTTATAAATAGAATTATAATTCGATAGATTTTATTTTTTTAGATAAATCTATCAACAATCAAATTCTATGAGCATTTTGGTAATGTTTTTTTGGAATAACTATGGGCAAGAGAAATTTTGAAAATAAAAACATTCTAATATTTTTTTTTAAAAAAATATAAGTCATTCTATTAATTACATAATTAATTTGTGTCATTTTACCAAACTTCCCTTTATATCTAGCAGATGAAATATCATCGTCTTTAATATGTGATCAGTGTAAGGTATTCTAACGGTTTGACTTTGCTTGTTTCTCATGTTCTAAAATAAGCATGGAAAATTCTACATTGGATATAGCTGCTATTTCTTCTATTAATAGAACAACTATCATAACGATTGGCGTAGTGAAAAACATTTTGTACTGGGGTAAAAAAAATTAGTGAGGATAATTGTTTATTTTTAGTGGGATAAATAACAATTTTATTAAATAAAAAAAATATTTTACAATTTTTCTTAAATAAATACAAATATCTTTAAATAATATTTTTTTTTAAAATAGTGAGGTCAGCTGACCCCACTACTTCCCAATTGCCTTCGCCCTTGATCGTAGCTATGTTCCTATTCTCCACAAATACATTACCAGTTATATATTTAGGATTATCCTTGTTGACTAGTTAGAGCTTGATAGTTAGAGACTATATGTCATTGGTGGAGTAAATAAAGAGTCCATAAGTTCTTTGACATGAAAGTCTTTCTCATATGCCGGTAGGTTACAACTAATTAACTTATTGATCATGATTTTGACAAAATTTTGGCTCTCAACATTCAGGCTTTAAGAGCATATACCAGAAAGTGAAAGGTTTTGTTCAGCTTTCCTTTGGTCAGGAAAAGACATGTTACAAGCAATGCAAAAGTTGCATGAAGTGATGTTCTTCTGACGCCGAATACATGACATTATATGAAACAACTGTGGAACTTACTTGTCTTTGTACTGTTTTGTAGTGAGCTTGGACTGCCTCTGCTCACCACTCCTCTTGTTCTATGAGTCTACATCTCTGCTATGCTTCTCTCAGCTAATCCGTCATTTCACTCAAAAACAAAACATTTTTCTCTTTACTGTCACTATGTCAAAGAAAGGGTTTCTTTACTTGCTCTCGATGTTCAACACAATCCCAATCATCAACAGATCGCCAATATCTTCTGAAAACCGCTTCCAGCGGAAGCTTTCACTACACTCATAAGAAAACTCGGTGTCGGTTCATTACTCTCACAAAGTTTGAGGCACCTATCAGCAATATCATCCCAAGCACGTCATCATCTTCACAAAAGACGCTAAGTTTGAAGCCCAAAGTCCATTCTACAAATCAAGCTTCTCAACGTCGACTACCACCTGTACACAAGACAAAGCAGTGTCAGTACAAAGGAAGAAAATTACCTTAAAAGATAAAGCAAACCAGTCAATATCTATGATCGGCCCTAATCCAAGCCTAATGAAACATTTGTCTTAGGCCCCCTAAATTTTTGAGAAAAATTGCCAAGAGCCCCTTAAATCTCAGGGCCGATCCTACCTGTCCATAACCGTTTTTCCACTCTAAAGGATAAGGATGACCTGTCCTAAACCCTAGTGATATCAAGCGATAAATATACTACTAATGATGTGATAATGACTTAACAGAGTATCAAATTCAATAGCAAAAAACTCATTTTCTTCTTTATTTGAGTCTACTTTAGAGCAAGATACTCACTTTCTTTTCTATTTGAATCTACTTCCACACATGCAATACCTAAGTATGCCTTCCTAATGTGGTTAGCGATTCAAAAAGGTCTTACTACATGCGATCAAATGGAAATGTGGAATATCAACACCAGTACAACATGTGTTTTTTGCCAAGCCACCATGTAGACCTGGAACCACATTTTTTTGTCAGTATTCGACTCAATTTTGGAACCCACTAATGAGATGAATACTTGGAGATGATACTACGCATTGTAATGTTATAACATTACTCATCAAAAACTTCACGCTCAATCGGATTAAAATCTTTGTAATCATGTATGCTTTCAAACAACCGTTCATAATTTTCGGCGTGAAAGAAACAGCCGCCTGCAAGGACAAGAGAAGTATCTCAACAAGTCGGCAAGGAACATACTAAGTACAATATGGTTACATGGAGACAAAGCATACGAAAAAGGCCTTGCGGCCTGGTTTGGTTCTAGGACAAATAATTAAGACATTCCTTTATTTCATTTTTTATTCTAAGCTTCAGAAACTAACATCAAATAAATTGCATGATTGGTTGGACTGTATTTGTATATCTCGAATTTTTTTTTTATTATTTTTTTTTTGTATATCTCGAATTTATATTAAATTTCATATTCAAATACGATTTTCTCCCCCATAATCTAATTCAAATTATTGTTTTTTTTAAATAAGATCAAATTAGATTATGGGGAGAATATAATTGGCTAATATTACAGTTAAAAGTTATAGAGGTTCGAGTTTGAGCAATAAAGTTTATATTAATTAACATAATTGGACGAGGAAATGGTCCCCAAAGAAAAGAAGACCGGACAGATAGTGAAAAAGGGTTTTACTGTTTCCAAAGTAGGCATGCATGCAAAAGTTGGTATTTCTCGCATAAACTCACGAGATGAAGCGTTGCTACAAAAGCAGTGCAAATATTCCGGTTCAACCGTTCGACTCGATCCGGGGTTGGTTTGCAAATACTCTCTCTCTTATTTATGTGGTCACCAAAATCTAACCTAGAACTAGAAGTGCTACTGCCAGGCCGAGACATGAACAAGTGACGTGAGAATATTGCCGTCTAGCATTTTTGGGACTTGGGATCATGCATAGTGTGTCCTTTCGCGTGTCGCACAGTCTTCATCCATATTCAAGATCGATTGATAATTATTGTGATGTCAATTATTGTGTAGATTGTGGCTACAATTGGTTCTTTAAATGACACTGGTGTCCAATATGTTCGAGGAATTTAGAATAAATTGGAAAAAAAAAATTAGCAAAAAAAAATATACGAGAGTATATCTACTTTTCATACAAATACTTACTAGATGATTCTTCCGTAATCATGCACGGATAAAGATATTATAAAATAAGTACACTATAATAAATGATTACTTTTACTTTAATTTAAATAATTTTAATTTATATGTATAATTTATACTAATAAATATTATCTTTTGAATTATACATATTATTTTGTAAATGTAATATCTAAACCGTTTAGTTTAGTTATTACTTAAGTATACTAGATTGCATCTTGTTCTTTGAATTCAACCATAATATTTTCTTTCTCTAAATAAATTAATTTTTTGATAAATTTCTGTTTGACATTTAGGTTCGTTGTTCGCGTAAATATATAAATTAGTTTTAGGAGATTTTATATAACATAATATTTTATGAGATATTAAATATACAAAGTAAACTAATGTGTGGCTTGATTAAAAATTACATAAAAGAACATAAAGATAATATTTTGAATCTCATGCATATTTATTTTACAAAAGAAATAAATTGTTGAAGTAACTAATATTTATTTTAATATGTTTAGAGGTATCCAAAATTTATATGTATAAAAAGTAGTAAATTGCTTTTATTTAGTTTGGATCGGTTGATGAACTAAAGACAATTAACTAAATTATAAGATTATATCTAATTTTTTGCTTGCATTATTATAAATACCAAATTTTAGTAAATTGATTTTATTTTAATTCTGGTTGGTTACACGGTTTTCATTCGGTTTTGGTTTTGATTTTTTTTTTAAACATCAAACGGTTTGAAAACAAATCTCGGTTCCCATCCCATTCCCAAGGTTTATGGTGGCATGTGTTATGGTTTACATCTTTATGGGATGGTCTGGCCTTTAAACATACTGAATATCTTGCTTCACGTTCATACTTACCTCTCCTACGACAGGAAACCCCGGTTTTAAAACAAAGCCAAAATGATATTAATTAATAGTAATTAGAAGAATTTATTTTAAAGCAAAACGTTGTAGTAGTCTCTCATTGTATAATTTCCTATGTAACAGGAGATGTAAGGTATCGTGAAAACTTACTTAGGCCAATAAGAGTGACTAAGATGAAAGCAACACAACATACAGTTACAGACCCGATATATAGCTAATACTAAAGAGTCATATAACATTCAAGATATTACTTCATGGAGTAATCGCTTGCAGGATCCCTTGTTTTATTTATTGCATTGTTATACGGAGACATTCCACTTCTTTCCCTCTCGACCTACTTTTCATGTTGTCGCCTGTCGAGAGTCGGTTCTGCATTACCAACGATGCTAAGAATGAGAATTTAAAGTGAACCATACACCTTTGTATTCTCTTTTGCTTGGCTGTCTCTCTCTCAAAAAGTTCAAAGCTCTTTCCGTGTAGAGTATGTATCTATCTATTTTGATAAAAAAGAGTATGTATCTATATTTAATATTTATTAGCGGATTTGTTTCATATATAATTTTGATGGAAGTCCTGAAGTAAACATCCATCAAATGTAGAAACCCTATTCAAATGTGTCCTTGTTTTCCATACCTTGTTTGCCTTATTACAGCTTTCCACTCAGGACCCCTGCATGCTTTGAAACTCAATTCAGCTTCATACTCGACTCTACATCTTCCTTTGTTGGTACCACTAATTTTTTCACTTCCAATGGCAAGTATGTATCCTGCAAAACACCATCAAACAAAATTGTTGTTTAGACAAGAGTGTTTATGAATGAACAGCACTTTGCTTTCTATCCTCACCATGTCAGAGGGCCGCTCCGAGAACTATGCAAGTTCAGTGTAAAGATTAAGCCATTCATAATCCTTGAGTTCTGAATCCTTCACCTGTATTTTTAGATCTCGCATGCCTCATATACACTTCTTCTGCACTTTGATAAAAACTCTGAGTTTTCAAGATTTTTATGTATTTTTTTTTTAGTACTAATGAACACATGTTAGGGATTATAAATTTTTTTGGTTAACATTTATCATATGATTTCGTAACTTTTGTTCATTATCACGAAGAATATATGACGCTAATAGAACAAGATATATATTACGCTAATATTTTATGTTATATAATTTTTCATACGGTTTTGTAAATTCCTTTTAGTAGTCGTAGTGGTACGATAACCAAAAAGAAAGTTGTGATTTGCGTTATTGTATTATGTGTGTTTGTATTTGTTTGTCTTAGTTATACAGATTTTTAAAAGGGAGTGTTTTAACCTAAAATTAGACAAAGAGCTTGTATCTATAAATTTAGTTTTATATAAACAAAAATGCATATTTAAAATGAATATATGTAAATTTTACATTTTTGGGAAGATGATTTGAAAACTTTGGAAGAGAATACCTGAAAAATAAAATACAATTATGAAAAAAATATAAGACAAAAAAAATTAAAATTATATTTGAATAGACTTCTAATGAAGTCTGTTTAAAAATTAAAGTTAATAAACTTCATTTGTAGTCTACTCAATCCGAAAAATTTTAGATTTGAAAAATATATACATTAAAAAATGAAAATAATTTTAAATCTAAAAACTGTAGAATATATAATTTGTAAAATAAATTAGTAGTATAGACATTGAGTTTGAATATGTAACTTTATTTAAATATAAATATAAAAACACATATTATAGATGTAAATCTTACAATAGTTGGTGGAACATTGTCTAACACATAGTTAATAAATAAATCTATATATATATATATATATATATATTCTTTTAAATTACTCATTTATATAACAATTTAATTTATTTACTTCATATTAACACATATACTGATGATTAATTAAAAATTTCATAAAACTATTATATATTTTTTTAAAAAATTAAATTATTAGATCAAATTGCGATGTAGATTACGAATAAGTCTACATCGTTGACTTTTTAGAAGGTCTACGTTTCCGTAAACTTATTTCTATTACGTGTAGATTTACAAAGGACAGAAACGTAAAATATATTTCTGTTTTTTTGTTTGTTCATAGTGGTTAAATAATATTTTTAACACCCTTTTAGCTTGGATTTGTATTTGACTGAAAGTGGTGTACACTTTTGGTTTTGACTTGAATTTTTAGGTTGGTTTTAGCAGATGTACCAATAATAATAGTACATATTCTTGAATTATAATTCGTGCATCAACGAGTGGCGCTTCACGTTCAAGTTACCTCTTTGACTTTTCTGTGTAATGGTTATTTTTAAGCGTCTTCAAGCTCCACCAAATGAGAAATTTAGGTCAGAAAAATAACAGTACAAATGAAACCAAGTTTAAACAGAGATTGTTACTAGGCTTATATCTTCATTGAGACAATATTATCACCCTATAAAGAACAATCAAAACGTGCGACAGCCACAAGATTCACCAGCAAGTGACGGATCAGAATTGCAGGTAGCTAGGGACTAGAGTCCTTATTGTCATCGTACTAGCAGATACAAGAAAGAAAACTTTTGCAAAACAAGTCTTCAGATGTCAGTATAGCTTCACAAGCCAAGATTATGCTGTATATAAAAGAAAATTATCAGGCAAAAGTTCTATCTACATAAGAACTTGGCATGTCAAGTTATACTAAAACTGGAGGACTTGTTCTGCAAAAGGTGTTCTAGTTGAATTTATCATAAGTACGATGACAACAAGGATCCTAGTCTCTGGCTAACATGCCACTGATATGATTCTCTTTTCTCCTGTGGATAATTTGATAGTAGACTGTTTGGGTTTTATAGAACCACGGAGCACAGATGAGAATTGATAGTATTCTTATTAATTTACTCCATTTAGAAATAAAAAAAAGATTGACCTGTTGTCTCCTTTTTGGTTGTGACCAAGACTGAAGAATTGTTTCAAATATAGCATAGAATCTTCAAAAGAAGGTAAGTTGATTTTTAATTTGACCTATTGTTTATGTGGTTGGAATAATCACAGTAAAAAAAAGATTTGGTCAAAAGTGTTAACTAATTCTATTAATTTCTTTGATTTTGTTTGGAAACATATGTTTGACCTCAAAACAAGAATTTGATTACTATTAAATACCTTTTAAAAGTAAAAATGTGTACGTATTAACACATGGAAAGCTTTCTTATGATTTAATATCAACATATCATATATCTTATACAAAACATAAACATTATATAGAAACAACATTATTCTTAGCGTGTGATTTACCCAAAATGACATTCATATTAATCTAGAGATTCTATCAAGTATAAATTAGTCTTTCTTGAAATATTGGACCATTTTAATACATAGGTACCATTAAGAAAATTAAATATCTACAGTTTTTAACTTCTTGTGCGCAAAATTATTCTTCTGTATGAACAATGTTACAAATTCAAATACACATTCATTAAGAAATTCATATAAGCTCTTATGTTACATTCCTGTAAGTTGATTAGAAAAGACATGAGATATTCCCTCATACAATATTTTTCAGTATAAGTTAGCCTTGAAGTCCATGGACACTGTGGAAGAACTGTGTTCATTCTCTGGTCTATCTTCAGTAAATGTTTAGACATTATAAATAAATTTCTGCATCCGAAAAAAAAGACTATAAATATTTAATGTCTCTAGATGATCACAATATCTGAGAAAAAATAATAAGAGTAACTGTTGTTAAACTATACTTGGTGCCTTAACGAGTTGTGCTTCAAGTTCAAGTTACCTCTTTGACTCTTTTTACGACAAATACAAAGAACGCCTTTTACAGAATAAGTCCTCCCGTTTCTGTTATCTACTGCATAAACTTGGATTGTCTATACTGAGATATGAAGATTTGTTTTGAAAAAGTTGTTTTTCTTGTATCTGCTAAAAGTTGACAATAAAGACCTCCACTCGTGGGTGATGAATCTGGTGATTGTCGCACCATATCATTGATCTCTCTAGGGTGATAATCTGGTCTCAGTGAGAACTGAAGATATAAGCCAAATAACGATCTTTGTTTAAACTTGGTTTCTTTTGTATCATTATTTTCTGACTTAAATTTCTGATTTGGTGGAACTTGAAGACGCTCAAAAATAAGTAACCATTACTTCAGAAGAGTCAAATAGGGAACTTGAACTTGAAGCACAACTCGTCAAGGAACGAAGTATAATTGAAAAACAAGTACTCTTATTATTTTTCTCGAATAATTTGATCATCTAGAATGATTAAATATTTACAGTCTTTTTTTTTCCGAATGCGGAAATATATTTATAATGTTTAAACATTTACTGAAGACAGACAAGATAAGAAACTCAGCTCCTCCACAGTGTCCATGGACTTCAAGACTAACTTATACTGCAAAATATATCAAAATATCGTAAGAGAGAAATGTCTCATGTTTTTCCTAATCAATTTACTGGAATTTAACAGAAAAGTTTATATGAATTTCTTAATGGATGTGTATTCTAATTTATAACATTGTACAGAAGAATATTTTTGCGCACGAGAAGTTGAAGACTGTAGATTCTTAAGTATTATGAAACCCTTAGGTCTTTATAAATGAATGTTAGGTTTGAAAACTTAGATCACTGATGTTTTTCTTAGTAACAAGGGATTTGAATAGATTTTATAAATTTTTAAATCAATAAATATGGATTTTACTAAGATTTTTAAAATCCATAAACTAATAACAATGAATTTTTATAATTTTCAAAGTTCATGAGAATTCACTTACCAATAACCCCTCTTTAGTATGTAATCTTTCTGAGGCCCGAATAAAGAATGTAGAACCCTTTTTTTAATAAAGAATGCTTGCATTTAAGATGACACAAATTAATTCGCTTTATTTACTAAGAAAAACATCAGTGATCTACAGTTTTCAAACCTAACATTCATTTATAAAGACCTAAGGGTTTCATAATACTTAAGAATCTACAGTCTTCAACTTCTTGTGCGCAAAAATATTCTTCTGTACAATGTTATAAATTAGAATACACATCCATTAAGAAATTCATATAAACTTTTCTGTTAAATTCCAGTAAATTGATTAGGAAAAACATGAGACATTTCTCTCTTACGATATTTTGATATATTTTGCAGTATAAGTTAGTCTTGAAGCCCATGGACACTGTGGATGAGCTGAGTTTCTTCTCTTGTCTGTCTTCAGTAAATCTTTAAACATTATAAATATATTTCCGCATTCGGAAAAAAAGACTGTAAATATTTAATCATTCTAGATGATCAAATTATTCGAGAAAAATAATAAGAGTACTTGTTTTTCAATTATACTTCGTTCCTTGACGAGTTGCGCTTCAAGTTCAAGTTCCCTATTTGACTCTTCTGAAGTAATGGTTACTTATTTTTGAGCATCTTCAAGTTCCACCAAATCAGAAATTTAAGTCAGAAAATAATGATACAAAAGAAACCAAGTTTAAACAAAGATCGTTATTTGGCTTATATCTTCAGTTCTCACTGAGACCAGATTATTACCCTAGAGAGATCAATGATATGGTGCGACAATCACCAGATTCATCACCCGCGGGTGGAGGTCTTTATAGTCAACTTTTAGCAGATACAAGAAAAACAACTTTTTCAAAACAAATCTTCATATCTCAGTATAGATAACAGAAACGGGAGGAATTGTTCTGTAAAAGGCGTTCTTTGTATTTGTCGTAAAAAAGAGTCAAAGAGGTAACTTGAACTTGAAGCACAACTCGTTAAGGCACCAAGTATAGTTTAACAACAGTTACTCTTATTATTTTTTCTCAGATACTGTGATCATCTAGAGACATTAAATATTTATAGTCTTTTTTCGGATGCAGAAATTTATTTATAATGTCTAAACATTTACTGAAGATAGACCAGAGAATGAACTCAGTTCTTCCACAGTGTCCATGGACTTCAAGGCTAACTTATACTGAAAAATATTGTATGAGGGAATATCTCATGTCTTTTCTAATCAACTTAAGGAATGTAACATAAGAGCTTATATGAATTTCTTAATGAATGTGTATTCGAATTTGTAACATTGTTCATACAGAAGAATAATTTTGCGCACAAGAAGTTAAAAACTGTAGATATATAATTTTCTTAATGGTACCTATGTATTAAAATGGTCCAATATTTCAAGAAAGACTAATTTATACTTGATAGAATCTCTAGATTAATATGAATGTCATTTCGGGTAAATCACACGCTAAGAATAATGTTGTTTCTATATAATGTTTATGTTTTTTATAAGATATATGATATGTTGATATTAATCATAAGAAAGCTTTCCATGTGTTAATACGTACACATTTTTATTTTTAAAAGGTATTTAATAGTAATCAAATTCTTGTTTTGAGGTCAAACATATGTTTCCAAACAAAATCAAAGAAATTAATAGAATTAGTTAACACTTTTGACCAAATCTTTTTTTACTGTGATTATTCCAACTACATAAACAATAGGTCAAATTAAAAACCAACTTACCTTCTTTTGAAGATTCTATGCTATATTTGAAACAATTCTTCAGTCTTGGTCACAACCAAAAAGGAAACGACAGGTCAAACTCTTTTCTTACTGTGATTATTCCAACCACATAAACAATAGGTCAAATTAAAAATCAACTTACCTTCTTTTGAAGATTCTATGCTATATTTGAAACAATTTCTTCAGTCTTGGTCACAACCAAAAAGGAAACAACATGTCAAACTTTTTTTTATTTCTAAATGGAGTAAATTAATAAGAATACTATCAATTTTCATCTGTGCTCCGTGGTTCTATAAAACCCAAACAGTCTACTATCAAATTATCCACAGGAGAAAAGAGAATCATATCAGTGGCATGTTAGCCAGAGACTAGGATCATTGTTGTCATCGTACTTATGATAAATTCAACTAGAACACCTTTTGCAGAACAAGTCCTCCAGTTTTAGTATAACTTGACAAGCCAAGTTCTGTGTAGATAGAACCTTTGCCTGATAATTTTCTTTTATATACAGCATAATCTTGGCTTGTGAAGCTATACTGACATCTGAAGACTTGTTTTGCAAAAGTTTTCTTTCTTGTATCTGCTAGTATGATGACAATAAGGACTCTAGTCCCTAGCTACCTGCAATTCTGATCCGTCACTTGCTGGTGAATCTTTTGGCTGTCGCACGTTTTGATTGTTCTTTATAGGGTGATAATATTGTCTCAATAAAGATATAAACCTAGTAACAATCTCTGTTTAAACTTGGTTTCATTTGTACCCTTATTTTTCTGACTTAAATTTCTCATTTGGTGGAGCTTGAGACGCTTAAAAATAACCATTACAAAGAAAAGTCAAAGAGGTAACTTGAACGTGAAGCGCCACCGTTGATGCACGAATTATAATTCAAGAATATGTATTATTATTATTGGTACATTTGCTAAAACCAACCTAAAAATTCAAGTCAAAACCAAAAGTGTACACCACTTTCAGTCAAATACAAAACCAAGCTAAAAGGGTGTTAAAAATATTATTTAACCCTTGTGAACAAACAAAAAACAGAAATATACTTTGTGCTTCTGTCCTTTGTTAATCCACACGTAATAGAAATAATTCTACGGAAATGTAGACCTTCTAAGAAGTCGCGATGTAGACTTATCTTGTAATCTACATCACAATTTGATCTAATAATTTAATTTTAAAAATATATATAATTAGGTTTCTGAAATTTTTAATTAATCATCAATGTATGTGTTAGTATGAAGTAAATAAATTAAATTGTTATATAAATGAGTAATTTAAAAGAATATATATTGATTTATTAATTATGTGTTAGACAATATTCATGGTTTAGCAACAAAAGGTTCTGACATGTTATGTCTATTAGTGATAGATTTTTTTTTTGACATCTAGTGATAGGTTTTCTTATGGTTAGATTTTAGATTTTGATTTTTTTTTTGTTTATTGTCCTGCTTATTAATGTTTAGTAGTTTATAATTTTTATACCTTTGATATTTGATACAACAATTTTGTTTATTTTATGATTATCAAGGAAAATATTTAGGGTTTGGGGTTTGTGGGGGTTTGTGGTTTAGGGTTTCGTAGACCTACATTGAAGTCTACCAGGCTGTAGACATCATTTTCAGTCTATTTTTATTTGTGCTTACCTAAAGTCTTTGTTTTGTAAATTAAATTACATATTTCTGATTAAAGATGTCTAAATCATATTTATAATACAATAACTTAGATTTTTTTTAATTGTCAAGCAAACTTATAGAGTTTGAGTTTTGTGGTTTAGGGTTTGGTAGAATTACAATAAAGTCTATTTCATTGTAGAAATATTTTTCGGTCTACTTTAATTTAAAAAGGTAATTATTTTTAAATTAATTGAGTTCTTTATGAATTTTAATGAGAAATCATATAATATAAATATTAAAAATAAATAAATAATTTAAATAAATTATATATTAAAATTATCAAAATAATGAAAATAATAAAAAATAAACACAATATTGAAATAATTATAGTAGATTTCAAAAAAGTCTACTAAGTAAACTTACAGTAAACTTACAAAAAATTTTAATTATAGTAGTCTACACTGTCGAAAATTTTAACATACTTACAATTTTTATCTCCCATATAACTGAAATTTACACAATCTCTCTCTAAAATGGCTGCACACGTTTCTAAAAAATACTCACACTTCTCTCTAAAATTCTCTCCCTTCTTTCTAAACTCTCTATCTTCTTTCTAAAACTCTCTCATTTCTCTCTAAATTCTTTGAATGTGAAGATGCACTTTTGTTTTTATCATGTCTTTTTCACAATATTATCTTGTGTTTGTAGATTCATTCATGGTTATCACCTTCCACTCTAAAGCTGTTATTCTTAGATCTATAGATTTTAAATGTGTATTTTTATGTTTATATTCAAATAAAGTTATAAATACAAACTCTGTGTATTTACTTTGTTAGTATTTTATCTTATAAATTCTATTTTTGATTTTTATGGAGACTAAAAACTATTTCACATTTTCACATGTACATAGTTTTCAGATCTGAAAATTATCTGAAAATGAAGTCTACAAAACTAGGAGTGACTTTTTTTTTTCTTTTTTTTGTATAATGTTTTTTCTCATAATTTTATCTTTGTTTTGCTAATATATTCTTCCATGGTTTTTATCTACTCCTCCCAAAAATGAAATATTCATATTTTCAAATATATAGATTTTTTCCGATCTCAAAATTATTACATATTAATGAAGTCTACTAGCTTTAAATTTTAAGCAAACTTCATTAGAAGTCTACAAGGTTATGACTTTAATTGTTTTGTCTTATGTTTTTCATAGTTTATCTTTATTTTGCAGGTATTTTCCTCTATGGTTTTTTATCTCTTCCACCAAAAATTGTAAGATTTACATCTATATTGTGTGTTTTTGTATTTATATTTAAATAAAGTTACATATTTAACTATATGTCTACAATTTACTACTAATTTATTTTACAAATTATGTTTTCTAAAGTTTTTTCATTTAAAATTATTTTCATGTTTTTAATGTATATATTTTTCAGATCTAAAATTTTTCGGATTTTCTAGACTACACATGTAGTCTATTAACCTTAACATTTAAACAGACTTCATTAGAAGTCTACTCAAATATGATTTTAATTTTTTTTTGTCTTAATTTTTTTTTTCATAATTTTATTGTATTTTGCAGGTATTCTCTTCCAAAGTTTTCAAATAATCTTCTTAAAAATGTAAGATTTACATATATTCATTTTAAATATGCATTTTTGTCTATATAAAATTAAATTTATAGATACAAACTCTATGTTTTGGTTAACCTGGAGGATGATATCTCCTAAGATTTCTTTAAGGAGGTCTTCGATGTTAGAGAATTGTTGATTTACGTTTATTTTGAAATATAGATTTTGTAAGAGGTTGTTGGATTATATTGGAGGCCGCTAGCCCTTTATATCCGTGTAAACGACACAAAATGTTTATGTTGAGTTATGTGTTAACTAATGAAATGATTTATTAACAATGGTAATTTAGAGCATCATTAACTCAAAGACCCTTTTAAGGTCTCTTATTTACTTTTAAAGTAGTAAATGTGACTTAAGAGAATAAGTCTACATCGTCGACTTCTTAGAAGGTCTACATTTACGTAGACTTATTTCTATTACGTGCAGACTTACAAAAGACAAAAGTGTAAAATACATTTTTTTTGTTTTTTTTGTTTGTTAATAAGGGTTAAATAGTACTTTAACATCCATTGAGGTTGGTTTTGCATTTGACTGAAAGTGGAGTACATTTTTGGGTTTGACTTGAATTTTCATATTGGTTTTAGCAAATGTCCATTTTAAAAATTTGTAGGTTTTATATGATATTCTCAAAGTTAAGTCTTTTGTTGATCTCATAACTCTGATGAACTTTCACAGTTCCTTAAACTTGATTCTCGCCAATGCCGTAGTGAGTATATCCGCCTTTAGTTCCACTCCTGGTATGCGCTCGACTTCAACTTGATCGTTCTCTACACATTCTTGGATAAAAAAGTATTTTGAGAGTGTGTGTTTGCTTCTACCATGTAACACCGAATTCTTGGTAAGGGCAATAGCCGATTTGTTATCAATCTTCAACACGATCTTCTCGTCTTCTTTGTTCATGATCTTGGCCATTAAATTCTTTAACCATATTGTTTGTTTTGCATCTTCCGTAACAGCCATGAATTCAGCCTCACATCAAGTTAGAGCTATGGTGGGTTGCTTGCACTATGTCCATGTTATTGGTGAGGAACTAAGGTAAACCATGTGATATGATGTGCTTCTTCCATCATCTATGTCAATGGTATGAGTGCTATCATAGAACCCGTTAATTCCATTGATCCATTTTTTCTAAAGAAGAGACCATACTCGGTGGTGCCTTTTATATATTGCAAAATATGTTTTACGGCTTGTCCGTGACTATCTCTTGGACTATCTACCCAATACGCCAACCACAAAAGAAAATTCTGGTCGAGTATGGAGAAGATATCTTAAGCATCCGATTTTTCTTCGATATAATTTTGCATCGCTTCCTTGTTGTTCTTTAGCCTTTGATATTTTCATGCTTGAATCCATTGGAGCATAAGTTAGGTTACATGAATCCATCTTGGTGTTGACGAGTATACCTTGTGCATATCCTCCTTGTTTTATTCAAATCCCATCAACTCCTTGTATTACCTCTATACTGAGTTAGGGAAAGTTATTAGGAGTTGATGAATTTTAAAAGTTGATAGATTTTATAAGTTATATATATATATATATATCGACATATATAATTTGATCATAACTTTTCTAGATTGTTAAAGATTTTCTTGAACTTGTATTATTTTTTCCATCATTCTTGTTAGAGTAAATATATGATTTATATTTTAAACTTAAAAAAAACATATTTTCTTTTAATATAGCATGATGTTTTTTCAAAACATAAATATATCTGCAAAATTTAGGGTATCCGGATCCATCGGATACGTGATCTTAGTATTGAGATACGTGCCTTCTGGATATTCGGTTCGGGATATTCGTCTTGATATTGTAATATCTGCGAGTATCGAATCCAGATTTGTATCTGCGAAAAAATAATAAAAATAATAATTTATTTTTTAAAAAAGTTTTTAAAACAATACATAAATTAAATTTGGATCCGTTTAATGTTACAAAAAAAAATCCGGATCCAAATATCTGGACTTAAAAATCATGATATTCAGATCCGGATCCGACATTTTACTATCTGGATTTGGATTCGAGCACCCCGGATATCTTATTTTCGGAGTGGATCCGGAGCATATCTTGGGTCGGATCTGAATCCCGAATAATAATTCCTAGCATAAATAATATTAATTTGATAAGATGAATATAAGATTAACAACTTTAACTATATTAGATTTTCTTAGTAATTTCAATGTTATTTTTGTTTTTATTTAATGCTAAATTAATAAAAATATTATTATGCATTAAAAAGGTAAATATATAAAAGATCGACTTTCCAAATTACTGAATCAGCCTGAAATACTCAAGGGTCAAAACATTTTTCGATGCCTCGTATATTTCTGCCAAATCCTCCATGTTATTGATTCTGATTTTAAAATAATCTCTTTGCCCGGTGTCCATCTGCTCCTTTCCCTCAAGGAATCTAATGAACGTCAGGTTATCATCCGCCTGCTTGTTGTGTTCATTGACCACAAATTTCTGGGTTACAACCCATATAACCAACAATCTTAAAGAGTATTTTTCTTGTGAATTATGGCTGGTGTATCAGTGCGAGAGATGACATCAAAGTTTGGAAAGTTAGATAAATTTGAGGGAGTAGACTTTAGAAGATGGCAAAAGAAAATGCATTTTCTCCTCACAAATCTGAATGTAGTGTATGTTCTAATCATGCCTATGCCTACTGTGCCGGAGGATGTTGAGAATGAGTCTTTGGATGAGACAAGGAAGCAACTTAAATGGGAAAACGATGATTACATATGCCATGGTCATGTTCTCAACGGTATGTCAGATCCTCTCTTTGATGTTTATCAGAATGTCAAATCCGCAAAATAATTATGGGATGCGTTAGAATCAAAGTACATGGCTGAGGATGCTTCTAGTAAGAAGTTCCTTGTTAGTAATTTTAATAATTACAAGATGTCTGATTCTAGGCCTGTTATGGAGCAATACAATAAATTGCTTTGTATACTAGGTCAATTTTCCCAACACAACATGATGATGGATGAATCCATCTCAGTATCGAGTATCATCGATAAGTTACCATCTACGTGGAAAGATTTTAAACACATGTTAAAACACAAAAAGGAAGAGTTGTCTCTTGTACAACTTGGCAGCCATTTGCGCATAGAAGAATCTCTAAGAGCGCAAGAGGGAGAAAAACCCAAAATAATGAGGCTGGTACTTCTTCCATCAATATGATGGAGGAAGGTGTGAGTTCTAAGAAGAAAAATTGGAGGAAACGCTCCTCTAATAGCAACAGCTACAATGGATCTAACAAAAAGTTTAAGAACATTTGTTGGAATTGTAACAAGCCGGGTCACTTAAGTCGTGATTTCCGAGCAGGAAATCATTTGGTCCTGACTTTCAAATATAATGTGTCACCTATGCTTCGTAGGAGAAAGCGAGGAAGGATTGAAAAATCATTTGGTCCTGATTTTCAAATATATTTAGTGGAAGGATCAAGAGATGAGATTGATTTCCAATACTCATATTGTTATCATATTGATAATGATCCGAGAACTTATAGTGAGGCTATGAAGTCTCAAGATGTTGCTTTTTGGAAAGAAGCAATAAATGATGAGTTGGACTCCATCATAGGAAATAATACTTGGATCTTGTCAGATCTCCCACCCGGTTGCAAGCCTTTAGACTGCAAATGGATTTTCAAAAGAAAGATGAAAGTTGATGGAACAATCGACAAGTTTAAACTCGATTGGTTATTCAAGGCTTTAAACAAAGGAAAGGTATTGATTATTTCGATACATATGCTACAGTTGCTAGGATCTCTTCTATAAGATTATTAATAGCTTTGGCAGCAATTAATAACTTTGTGGTTCACCAAATGGATGTTAAGACGGCATTCTTAAATGGTATTTTGGAAGAGAAGGTGTATATGAAGCAACCTGAAGGTTTTGTTATGCCTGGCAATGAGCATAAGGTGTGTAAGTTGATCAAATCATTGTATGGGCTAAAGCAAGCACCTAAGCAGTGGCATCAAAGATTTGATGAGATTGTCTTATCGAGTGGTTTCAGGTTAAACCAATTGGATAAGTGTTTATACAGAAAATTTGATGAATCCGGTAACGGAGTAATCATCTGTTTGTATGTTGATGACATGTTGATCTTTGGTACTGACCTTAGACAAGTAGAGCTTACAAAAGCATTTTTGTCATCAAATTTTCAAATGAAAGACATGGGAGAGGCGGATGTGATTCTTGGAATTAGAATCAAACGTGAAAACAAAGGACTATCTTTAACACAATCTCATTACATTGAGAAAATTCTTAAGAAGTTCAATTGTGAGAACTGTTCTCCAATAAGCACTCCCATGGATCCGAGTTTGAAACTTATGCCTAATACATGACAAGCAGTATCACAACTCGAATATTCTCAAGTGCTTGGCTGCTTAATGTATGCCATGACGAGCACTAGGCCAGATATAGCTTACGCTGTAGGAAAGTTGAGTAGATACACTAGTAATCCTAGTACTCAACATTGGCAAGCCATAAAAAGGGTGCTCAAGTATTTGAAAGGAACCATTAATTATGGTTTGTCATATGTCGGATTTCCTTCGGTGTTAGAAGGGTATTCAGATGCAAGTGGATTACCAACATAGAAGATCATTCTTCTACAAGTGGTTAGATGTTTTTTCTTAGGGGAGGTGCCATTTCATGGGATTCTAAGAAGCAAAATTCGTAGCATTAGCAGCGGCCGGTAAAGAGGCAAAGTGGCTAAGAAATTTAGTGTACGAAATTCCATTATGGCCGAAACCAGTATCACCAATTTCTATCCATTGTGATAGTCAAGCTACCTTGGCTAAGGCCTATAGCCAAGTGTATAATGGTAAGTGTAGACACCTGGGCGTTAGACATAGCGCAGTACGTGAGCTGATCACTCATGGGGTGATAACAATAGAGTTTGTTCGGTCTCAACAAAATTTAGCTGATCATTTGACGAAAGGATTAGCTAGGGACTTAGTGATTAAGTATGTGAAAGGGATGGGTTTAAAGTCCATTTGAAATCTTTAATGGTGGGATACCCAATTCCCCTCTAATACGACTTTAGAGGCTGAATTCAATGTGGAAAGCCTACACTTAAAGATTGAAGCACAAATTTTTTTTAATCCCAAAGTATGTGTTTGGACCTGCAAGAAGAGTTAGGTTGAAATATATTCTTAATAAATACTTTGAAAAATGCATTTGCAGGTGCATGACTGAAAGTATTTACCTATATGAGTGTGAAGTGATGCCGCTTCAATAAGCTGAGACTTGGCTTTGTATGCGCTCATGAATGGATAGGGACACATGGCTTATAATAGTGTCAAGTATAACATTTAGAGTAGTGTGGAAACACGTGTGTGTATTATCTTCGTGTGTTGAAAATGGGTTGAGGGATTCAATCCGTAGGACATCCTGATTCTCGAATATTTGAAATGTGTAATACACTAAGATGAAAATTTAATTCTTCGAACATTTTCATTTATGCATGAGTTTGATATATGTATTATTTATTTAATGAATCTATGATTACACTTAAATGGGGGAGGATTGTAAGGTTTCATTTATGTAGTTGTAATTGTTCATAAACAATTGCAGTGGTTCAAATAAACACTTGCACCCTTGGTGATTAACCATTGATAATTGCAACCTTTGGTAATAACTAACTTTATGATTACAACTCTTGGTGATTAACCATTGCAAATCCTTAACTAACCATTGCAACTCTTCATTAACCTTTTGCAACTCTTTATTTTAACCATTGCAACTATTGGTTGCAACCTTTCATTTTCTATATAAACGGATGTAGGCATTGGTAAATGAGATAGAAAAAATCAGAAACAAATAGTTAGTAAGAGAGTAAGAGAGAAATAGATTCATTGTTCAAAGATCATCAAAGATCTTTGAAGAACACATATAAACACTAAAACTTCTTTTTGTTTCTCTTGTATCTTAACCTAGAACAAGAGTGAGACTTTGATTGTCTTATCCTACAAAGGTATTTCGTGTAACCCAAAGGTTTGGAATAGGGTCGAAATACTCTTTAAGGAAAGTGACCTCGTGCGCGATTCAATCATTATCCAAGTATATAATTCACAAATTTATGGGTTACAACCCATATAACCAACACCATGTACGTGTATCTAATGTCACTATGATGTATATCTATTAGAAGAGAAACATTATTGTAACAACCCAAGACATGGCCCAAAAAATTTCTTAAGACACATGGGCCTTTCTATGGCCCATTAGGGAAAAAACCTAGGGTTTGCCCCTTCACCCTATAAAAAGGACTGCAGCCTCCTCCTTTTGTTCTATTCACAAAACAAGAAGCGAAGCTCTGCAGAGAATTCCCGGAGACCGAAAGCCCTAGCCGTCAGCCTCCTTCTCTCTCGCGCCGCCTCTCTCTCTCCTTTCTCTCTTCGCGCATCTCTCTCCTCGCCGTCTTCCCTTCTCTCTCCTCTCCGTGAGCCGTCGGTTGGTGGTGGTGCCGTGTGTTGTGGAGGTTTCCAGATCTCATTCCTTTTATCTCTTGTTCCCAGATCCAGATCTCGGATCTATTGCTAAGGTGAGGTGATTCGAACTAGATCTGTTCTCCTATTCTCTATTCTAGCTGATGGTGGGCTAGGGTTTGGTTAGCTCTTGTTTGAAAGTTAGGATGATAGATCATAATGGGAGTTAGGTTGTTAGATGATTGAATCATGATGCATAAGAACCCTCGCACTGTTAAATGGGACTTAATGGACTGCCTTGTGTTGATGTGAATAATGATTGCTATGAATGTTTTTGTGATTGGTTGATGTCCCATATGTTGATTGTGAATGGAAACTAGGTTGCTAGAGAAAAGTGAATGATATGATAACTCATGAATGTAAGGTATATAAATTGATAACTAAGGTGGTAGATGTACATGTGATATGAGATAGGTGGATGTATGATAATGTGATGCTATTGATATTGATGCTATGTGGAGTGTATTGTGTGAGACACCGAGAATGGGTGGCGTCTAGAATGTAAGAATGCGTCTAAGGGTCAATGAATGAGTTAAAGTGAAAGTTAAAGTGGAAGTGAACGTGATCAGTAATGTGAATGAGTAAAGTGAATGAGTAAAGTGAACGTGATTAAGAATGAGTATGAGTAAGAGAAAGAGGATGAAAATGTGAATGAGAATGGAGTCGTGTCAATGAACGTGTTCTAAGTTTTGTTTGGCCACCGAGAACGGGTGGGCGTCTAGAGTCTAGGATGTGATGACCCACAGAGGACGTTCCCGTGGGCGGAAAGTGAAAGGCCGCGTACGGACGGCGACCGCCAAGGCGGGGTAAAGATAGGAATAGGCGCCTTAAGATCGAGTCAATGCCGAGTCGTGGTATATTGTGACCATCTGACCGTGTACGGACGGGAGCCGCAGATAGACAGTGTTGCACGTGGGCCAGCAGGTGTTGCACGTGGGCCAACGAGCTCCCCGCGGGTGGTTATTAGGAAGCTGGAGGGGGGAAATGGTTTCTCCAGAGTGGGCACCTCTTTCAGGTTAGGCCGGAACATGTAGGGACATCTGTAAACGGCCATAGGTCCTAGAGGTCTAGGTTGATTGGCGAGTCTAGGTAAAAGAGATGATTGTGTGATTGAGCCTCTGTGAAGCAATGGATGAGTCCTTGCAGTGTATGAACGTTAGGGTATTAGAATTCTATGTTGAGATGTTGTTGGATGGCCTGTTTGATGCATATTGATTGTAGTGGCTAGTCGGTCTTGGTTTTCGTATGAGGTAGCATAGAGTATCATGCGGAGAGGTTGGTCTAAAGTCGCTTCACTGAGTAATCGCAATTGCTCATCCCTCCATTTCCATTTTTCCTATGCGCAAGACTGTAAGTAGAAGTATGTGGATAAGGGTGGATCGGATTTCAGTAAAAGATGCATCCGCCAACTCTTGGGATCAGTAAAGATACGTAGAGTTGTCTAATTGAGTAGACACGTGTTCGTAGCACCCGTTTGCTGAACCCCGATAGGACGCCCAGGAAACGGGTTGTTACAATTATGTTATGTATTTTATCATATTCTGTACATAAAGCCTATATTGTTTTCATTAAAAAACATATACGTGACTTTAAGAATACATAGCATATTATGTAAGCATATCTACGTATGAAGACAAACACTGTGCTTTCGTTGTCAAAAAAAAAAAAAAAAGACAAACACTGTGTTTCTAGTTTATTATTTTATGTACAAAAAAGCTATATTATTTTCATTAAAAACATATAAGTGACTTTAGGGATACATATACGTGAAATATATTTCCAAACTATACGTGCTGAAGTTCATAACTACATACAATATAGTTTGGACCAAACGAATGATTTGCCATGTATTAAATAAGTTTGGATCATAACCATGGATACATATACAATACATAAAATGAAACATATACTATAATCTTTTTCTAGTTTTATTTGGTAATGACATGACATGTAATTAGTTTAGGTAAGAAGGTTATTCAATAAATGATGTGGAATAGATGATAGTGTGGACACTTAAGTAATGGCAAAATTATTCATCATACATGAAACAAATGTTTATTATTAAAAGTTATCCTCGGAAATCTACAGATTCCATTAAGGTTTTATACAAAAAAAAACCTCAATATACTCTTTCTTTGCAATTTAACCCACAAAATCAAAAACTCACAGGTCAACTTTCCAAATCTTGGTCAAACCGTAATATAAATCACCCGTGCCGTTTACTGTTTAAGAGCAATCAAAACTACGTAGTTTTAATATTAAGCATTCTCTAAAAAAATTGGATTGAGTGGAAATCAAACCTTATGCACCAAGACCAACCATACCAAGCCAGCAAACCAACTTGCCTATCAGATAGATCTGAATATTAGATAGACAAAGGCATATATATAAGGATACACATATATTACACACTGAACGAAAAGTTGAATCAGCAGGGATTCGAATCTTGCACCATTACCGAATATAACAAAAGAGAAAACCATGAAACCTGTAAGTAACAATCACTTATAAAATACACTGAACCATATATATCTATGTTGATTGTGTGTTTCATGAAGATTTAAAGTGACTTCGAACTTTGTTGCTCTGACCTAAAACAAACTGATATTAAAATCAAAATTTGTACACATAAGTTCAAAGAAATCTTCCTCATAAGTCTAACAAAAGAAACATATAAGTCTAATAAATAAAAACATATAAATTACTAGATCCGACAAAGACAAAATCACACTTTAAAAGGAAACACAAAAGTCATAGTGTAATGTCTGTAATTTCTTATATATATGCTTTCGTCTATTTGATATGCAAATAATCTTTAAGGCGAGTTGGTTTTTAGCTTGTTATGGTTGGATGTGGTGCAAAGTTTGAATCCTGCTGGTGGAATCAAAATCAGTACGACGGAATCAATGACCAAAAATTTCCGCAAAAATAAAAATACGTTTTATAAAACATGAGAAGATGTTTTATAAAATTCTAAGGACTTTCCGAACAAAACAAATCCGCGAAAAACTTGGAAATCATCATCTCGGAAGAACGAACGAAACAATCGCCGGTTACACGATTGCCCAAGTTAAGAACCGCAAAAAAACGCATCCGCCGTAAACCGCGAGCAAGTTCGACCGAACCAAGTTCAACGTACGACGAGCCGAACCAGCCGGTTCAGCTCGCCGTACGGCGAGCTGGTCGCCTCAAAACAGCTCGCCGTATGGCGAGCTGAACCAACCCGGTTTGGCTCGCCGTACGTCGAGCTGACCATCCCGAGCCTCGATCTCCCGTGTCCTTGACGTAAGGCATACGTCCTTCGGTTCGATCATGCTCTGAACCATGGTCGAAACGTCTCTCGTTTCGTCTCGATCCGTCTTACCGTTCAAGTTTTACGATAAAATTATAAAAGTCTTCTTTTCTCGTGAAGTTCAAGAAGATCGTATAAAACGCCAATGATTAGACGGAACATCGTACACTGTCAAATGATACGATCAACTCGAGAAATATTATAAAAACGGCATCGTATCAAAAAACGATCTCGTCTAAAATCGTAAAACAGTTTTTATCGCAAAACGGCTTAGACATCCCAAAAGCGCGATAAAGGTCCACTTGCGACTTTAAACAAAGTCCATCCCAAAGATACAATGACGTTTTTGAGATTTACTCGCAGAAAGAAGATAAATGTCAAGTTTGAAGATAAATAGAAGATTTCCGCAAAGAAATTGGAAAGATCGAGATAAATGGAAGATTCCCGATAAACTCGAATCTGGGCGAAAAGAAAGGACTAAACCGCCTAAAAGAGGGAGTATATAAGCAGAAGGCAGAGGACAGAAGCAAAAGATGAGTTTTCAGAGCTTTCACCACCAAACTTAGCACTTAGGAATATTTTTGTTTTTGTTATCAAGCTGCGTCTCAACTAGGGTTTTAGTCTAAGATTGCTAGAACTAGGAATCTCGCCGATGGCTCACGCATCTAAGGCTTACTCTTGTTGTACCGTTCTTACGTGAATTCGGAATAAGACTTCTTCTTGCTGTCAATCTCGTTTTTATTATCTTTTTACTTAATCTCGTCGTGTTCTTGATTGCTTGTGTGCGGTTCCGCAGATAGCCGGGTCCTCTGAGAAATTAGGGTTTACTCTAAATTCCTAAGCTTACGTAAAATCGACAGGGGTGAATTTCGGTTCCCACAGTTAGGCGCTAGAAGGATGGGGGGGGGTCGGATCTATCTTACACTCAAGTCGCAGGACGCTCAATCGAGAAGCGATGTCTGAAGAACAACCAACTCGGAAATTGGAAGAGCAAGAAAAGCTCATCGGTTCACTCACAAAACATGCCGAAACCTTAACTGCAAGAACCAGGGCAATTCGCCCCCGCGGAACCACTATGATCCGCGGAAGAAGGCTCGATTTCGAGACTCCTACGCATCACCCAGAACCGAGCAGGGAAATCGCCGGAGTAAAACTCCAAAAAAAGATAACCCTGACGCGACGCTGAACGAATCAGATAAATCTCCTACTCGCAAAAAGGAGACCGAGGATGACGGCGTCGAAAGGGTTAACCTGGAACAAGCGACCAATGCGATTCGTCGGATGAGGACGCGGACATCCATCCTAGAAGAAGGAAAACTTGCAACCCTGAGCCGGAGTCTTTTCCCGAGCATTCTCTAACTGAAGACGAAGAAGAGCTCTACTGCGCGCAACGCGCAAAAAAAGCCGAGGAACGAAATCCAGTTACTCGCAGAAAACGCTGACGAGGTCGGAAAACTGCTGGCGATCTAACTGAGATTCGCAATCTCCGCGACTACATCACTAAAACGGCCGCAACAGTAAAAGTGGTGAAATCTCAAATTCAACACGCTACCAGCACCGCACCCGAAATCGATCGGCTGCTATACGAATCTTGGAAAACGCCATTTACGGCTCGCATTACCGAGGTCAAGCTACCCGATCCGGGAAAGCTCAAGGTGCAAACCTACGACGGGACGACTGATCCCAAAATGCACCTGCAGGCTTTCCAGATCACCATAAGACGAGCCAAGCTCAAGGACAGCGAAAAAGATGCAGGCTACTGCCGCCTTTTCGTCGGAAACCTAGAAGGAGCAGCGCTCGAGTGGTTCGCCAAGCTTAGGCGGAATTCGATCGAAAGTTTCCGCCAGCTTGCTTCCGAATTCCTGAAGCAATACTCGATGTTTATCAATCAGGAAAATTTCGACGCCAACCTTTGGAGCTTGTCGCAGAAGGAGGACGAATCCCTTCGCGACTTCATGAGCAGGTTCAAACTTGTCATGGCTAGGGTTAGCGGGATAAACGACAAAACCGCCGTCGACGCACTCAGGAAATCGCTCTGGTTCAAATCAAAGTTTCGAAAGTGGATAACTCTCGAGAAACCGCGGACGATCCAGGACGCGCTCCACAGAGCTACCGATTACATAACCATCGAAGAGGAGACTAAAATTCTGTCCGAAAAGCATAAGCCGGCGAAAACGTCCGCAAAGGACATCGCGTCCGAGCAGAAGCTGAAAAAGAAAAACTCTCGTAATGACAAATACGGCCATTACGAGGTGCATGATATCCAGGGGGCACACAACTACGCCATCAATTTCGGATCGGAACAAGGGCGAACTACGGGGAACACGTGGTCAAGGAATCCAAATTACGACGAAAATTCCTTATGCGATCTCCACCAAACTCACGGACACTCTACCGTGAACTGCAAATTTCTCGGCGCCAGACTTGCCGCAAAATTGCTTGCAGGAGAACTCTCCGAAATATCCAGCATCCAAAACCTCATCCGCGATTCAGATCGCCCCCCGAAAAACGGCAGGAACTCGCGAGCGGAAACTCCGCCTCAAGGAAACCAGTCAGGCGAGAAACACGGACGAAAACAAGACGAGAAAGGTAATGACGCTAACCGCCGAAAGATCAATATGATCATCGGCGAATCGCAGTACTACAGCGACACCATCTCATCTATCAAGTCCTACCAACGAAAAGCCGAAACAGGTTCGAGTTGGAACGTACCATCAGATAACACTCCAAAGGGAGTGATCTCTTTCGATGACACAGAAACCGGCGGCATCGATCAACCGCACGCCTATCCTCTCGTCATTGACTTAGTCATTAGCGACTTAGAAGTCACCCGAATTTTGGTCGACACGGGAGGCACCGTGAACGTAATTATTCGCAACACGTTGGCGCGCATGGGAATCGATTTATCGGAGATCGAGCCAATACCAAAGTCATTGACCAGTTTCTCCGGCGAACGGCTATGAATCTAGGATCGATCCAACTTCCGGTCGCCGCGAAAGAAGTGGCGTAATTCGTCAACTTCGCAGTCGTCGATTCCCCAACTATCTACAACGTGATAATGGGCACGCCCTGGATAAACTCCATGAAAGCGGTTCTGTCGACATACCACTTAGGCATTAAGTTTCCGACCCCTATGGGAGTCGCGGAAATTTGGGGATGCCAGAGACAATCGCGATCTTGCTTTTTAGCTGAACATAAGCTAAGGCAATTGGCGGTCGCAATCGTGAAACCGAAACGGGCGAAGTTCACACCGCCAACCGTGGAAAACGACCCAAAACCAGCAACGGTCGAGAAGCAACAAGCTTCCGCATCCATCGCTTCTACCCAACCGGAGGAGACAAACCCAGGCCAAGACGCCGATCCAGCGACTAAAGCGATCGTGAAGTCTGCGACAGCCTAGTAAACATACTCGCACCAACAGTCAGAACTACGAGATGGCTTGATTTCTGAAAGGAATACGTAGGCAGCTCACCTAAAGATGAGTTCAGCTATCCTCATTCCAAAAGGGGGGGGGGGAGTGGGTGCGTATACGAGTATTCGTATATTCCCAAATTTGAAAATATTCGCTTTGTAATCGAAATTTTTGAAACTTTTAAATAAAGAAAAAAGTTAGAATATTATTAAATCTCTCTACTATTGAAAAGCGTAAAAACGAATTCCAAACATCTGGAAATTACTTCCGCAGTAAAAAACACTTGGTCGTTTCGACTAAAAACTTATACACCAAATATTTTGAAAAGAACCGGCGAGACGTCGCCTAAATTCTTAGAGAAATATTTCGCAAAGTACCTCTACGACTATAAAATCACAAATGCTCGACGATTGGCCCCGTCGAGCACGCTAGAGTCCTAAACAAACGCATAGACCCATTGGTCTGCATACATCCGACTAGGATAAAATAACACGCTAGAAATCCAAATTTTTGGTCAGCACTTCTAGGCAACTTAGAAATTGTTCCCGGTGAAAAGCTCGATTCCAACCAGACGAATCGTATAAGCCGAGAACCTATCACGGATTCTAAATCGGTATGGAATCAGGTTAAAATCGCAACAAGCAAAACGAAAGCCAACTAGTCATCGCATAGCCTCAATCCGAAAGTAAACCTAGGTCTTGCCCTAAACCCAGCACACTGTTCTCTAACGTCTCAAGGCATGAATCGAGATCCTAAAGGCATGTCTCTTCGCCCACATCTAAACACTCGCGAAAATTGAAACACTCCGAGTAAACGAACTGGACGATCTACACCAAGAGTTAGATACGAGACGACTACTCGTATTGTTCCCTCTACATCTAAAACGAAATGCAGATTTCATACTTAGAAAATATTCTTATTAATATTTTTTGTTCAAATACACGCCGCCCAGTGGCAGAGATTCTAAGCCACTAACGGCCAGTCCGAAAAACATAACAAACAATATAATAAAACAAAGACATCATACATCAAACCCGGACGCCGAGCTTTGGCCAACACCAACATCAATCCATGGCTGATCAACTTCTCCGCCCGCGTCCGGGATCTCTGGCCTGACTTCAACTGAATCCGGCGACACGACAATAGGTTTCCACTGATCCCACATCTGCGCCTCAGGGTTGAGAAATTCGGCATTCTTCCTCTCTCGTTTAGCCAAGCGCGCCTTCTGCTTGGCAGACTCCGTCTCATACGAGTAGTCCGCATGCTGAGTGAGATGCAAACCGCCAACTACGCCATGGCATTCGCGATAATCACCATTAACCCTTTGTGCATCCTCAAACTCCGCATAAAGAGGCACAAACCATTCACGACGAACCGTCATCTCCGCAGCAACTTCTCTCTTGCCTGCTCTATGGGCGCGACAGACTCTCGTGCCAGAGAGCTCAAGAACGCGACGAGAATCAGCCTCATACTCCTCCCTCACACTAGCAGTCTCCCTTCTAGCTAAATCCTGGGCATGAGAGAAGTTGGCATCGATCTCTTCTTTGAGACGAGCGGCCTCCATCTCCGCCGCCTTTGTCCTAGATTCAGCCTTATGAATCTCTGCATCGCTTGCGCTCACCGCTTTGCTCATAAAGCGAAGATCCTGCAAAATAAGGGAAGTCTTTTGTCAAAAATTCGGTCACACGTAAGACAAATACAAAAATCGGTAAAGAACCGCAGACCTTGTTGAAAAGTCTCGACACCTTTGCAAACGGCGTATCGGCTGGTGTCTCGGACGATGTCTCGGCCGGATAAAAATCGGAAGAGGGAGCCGAGAAGTCGATGAAATCTTCAATATTAAGGTCTTCGTCAAACCATTGGTCTTGGCCAATCAGAACATCTCTCTCCTGCGGGGATCTAGATCTCTCCCTCGCTACCGCGTCGTCGTCTGCCTCAATCTCGACACGATCATTCTGAGAAAAACCAGAAGAGTAATAGGAAACGATGCGACAAACTCTCTTTGGAGAAAAAATACCCCCAGTAAAACGGACCGCCGCGAAGAAGATTAATAACCAACTTGAGGTCCTCAAGTAACGGCACGAGGGGGGCAAACACTGCGAAACGCAAATCGTACACAAAGATTAAAGTGCAGTAACAAAAATAATATATATATATATATATATATATATATATATTACGCAATCTAAGTACCTTTTGTTGCCTATTCGGTCCTGAACGAAGGAATGCAACTTTCCTCCACCGACGCGCTATCAATCTTAATATAAAAGAACCAAGTCCTTCCACTCATGATCATTCGAGGTTAGCCCGTCTATAACCGACATTTTCAACCGCGGGGATAAGTAGAAACCACCCCCTTTCGCGCGCTTGAGCATCAGCATAGCCAGAAGATAGTCCACGTTGAGAGACATTCCGCGTTCGTAACTTAGCACCAGAATCCCGACGAGGTACTGCAACGCGGAGGGACGAAGCTGGCTGAACGACATTTTGAACCGATCCAAAAGCACAACAATGGCTCGCGGAATAGGGAACCATAATTGACAGTTCAACAGAAAAGCCTCGTAACATGTAAAGTAATCCGGGGGCGGATTCTCGGCATCTTGACCCCATTCGGGAAGGCAAAACTGTACCGAATCCAAAATCGCGCGAGAATTCCTCAAATCCTTGAGGGAAAAAAAATGGTACTCGCGCTTGGACCTTCCTCCTCCAAAGCTTACCCCTCTTTGGAACCCAGAAGCTAGCTGGAGGAACATCGGCAACACCCAAATCTGACCGATATTTTGCAGTTTCTTTCTTATTCACGGAAAATCGGAGAAAGACCGGCTTAGGAAGGGCACAGCCGTCGGAAGTAGCAAGATAACTCGGCTCAAAGATTGATGCGTGAGCACGCTCCAAAGCTTTCCACTCAGAAGACATGTTGAGCAATCGAAAGAGAAAAAGATTCAAAGGAAAAAGAAGAGAGAAAACTTCTTGAACCTTAGAAGAGTTATGGAAGGAACTAAGTAAAGAAATTGAAAACGGGTTCCATATACTTATAAGAAAAAGTTTTTCTATTCACCTTTGAACTTTTGGCCATTAAATTCCGCCTAATTCTACTAAACTTGCCGAACAAGTTCGAACCGCTCAGAAGAACTCCACGATTCTTACGAGCTGGGGGGGCTAACTGTTGGGGTCAAAATCGGTACGACGGAATCCATGACCAAAACTTTCCGCAAAAATAAAAATATGTTTTATAAAACACGAGAAGTTGTTTTATAAAATTCTAAGGACTTTCCGAACAAAGGAAATCCGTGGAAAACTTGGAAATCGTCATCTCGGAAGAACGAATGAAACAATCGCTGATTACACGATTGCCCAAGTTAAGCGAAAACCGCAAAAAACCGCATCTGTCGTAAACCGCGAGCAGGTTCGACCGAACCAAGTTCAACGTACGACGAGCCGAACCAGCCGGGTCAGCTCGCCGTACGACGAACTGGTTGGTCCCGGACCAGCTCGTCGTACGGCGAGCTGGTGGCCACGAACAAGCTCACCGTACGTTGAGCTGACCGTCCCGAGCCTTGATCTCCCGTGTCCTTGACGTAAGGCATATGTCCTTCGGTTCGATCATGCTCTGAACCATGGTCGAAACGTCTCTCGTTTCGTCTCGATCCGTCTTACCGTTCAAGTTTTACGATAAAAATCGTAAAAGTTTTCTCTTCTCGTAAAGTTTGGGAAGATCGTATAAAACGGAAACGATTAAACGAAACATCGTGCATTGTCAAACTATACGATCAACTCGATAAATCTTATAAAAATGGCATCGTATCAGGAAACGATCTCTTCTAAAATCGTATAACGGTTTTTATCGCAAAACGGCTCGGACAGCCCAAAAGCGCGATAGAATTCCACTTGCGACTTTAAACGAAGTCCAGCCCAAATATACAATGACGGTTTTAAGATTTACTCTCAGAAAGAAGATAAACGTCAAGTTTGAAGATAAATATCAAGTTTAAAGATAAATAGAAGATTTCCGCAAAGAAATTGGAAAGATCGAGATAAATGGAAGATTCCCGATAAGCACGAATCTGGGCGAAAAGGAAGGACTAAACTGCCTGAAGGCAGAGGACAGAAGCAAAGGACGAGTTTTCAGAGCTTTCACCACCAAAATTAGCACTTAGGAATATTTCTTTTTTTGTTATCGAGCTGCGTCTCAACTAGGGTTTTAGTCTTAGATTGCTAGAACTAGGAATCTCGCCGACAGCTCACGTAGCTAAGGCTTACTCTTGTTGTACCGTTCTTACGCGAATTCGGAATAAGCCTCCTTCTTGCTCTCAATCTCGTTTTTATTATCTTTTTACTTAATCTCGTCGTGTTCTTGATTGCTTGTGTGCGGTTCCACAGATAGTCGGATCCTCTGGGAAATTAGGGTTTACTCTAAATTCCTAAACTTACGTAAAATCGACAGGGGTGAATTTCGGTTCCCACACCTGACGGATTCAATTATTTTTAGAGAATGCTTAATACCAAAACGACAAAATTTTGATTTCTGTTAATCAGTAGACGGCTACCACGTCATCAATACACAGATGGTTTATATTTCGGTTTGACTGGAACTTGAAGAGTTCACCTATGGATTTTTGATTTCATGAGTTAAATTGCAAAAATAAAAACACATTGAGTTTTTTTTGGAAGAAAAGCTATTCCATTAATTATAAATTGGAATTTCTTACATATTGGACCATATTGGACCCGGGTTCGGGTCGGTTCCTTTCGGGTCTATGTCTTTCCGGTCCTAAATATTTGGACCCAAGTATTTGTGAAATTTTGCTTTGGGTTTGGGTTGTTTCCTTTTGGGTCCGGATTGGTTCGGGTCTATAATTAAAATACATGTAAAATACCTATAATTTTCATATCTATAACCGGTCCGAATCGGGTATTTAGGATCTGAAAAGACCCGAACTACCCAAAATAGATTAATATTTAGACAGAATGCATCATATTTATCTAAAATTTTGTAAAATAACCAATATTACACTTTTAATAACTGAAATTAAACATGTTTACACTAAATTTGCCATTAAGTTTCATATTACTTGAAAAATGCTATAAAAGTAATAGTGAAGATTGCTAACAAAAATACATTTCAACTAAATCATAAACTAACATATAGATAATATAACACATGAATTTATAATATTGGATTTTCATATTTTTTAAGTCGGGTATGAAGCGGTTCTAATGGGGTCGGATCTATTTCAATTGGTTTTTTTCGGATCTGGGTCTATTCGGGTCAGTTCTTTTTTTTGTTTCAGATCTTTTGGGGTAGATAAACTTTTGGACTCAATAGATAAGTATAATTTTTTGGTTCAATTTTGGGCCAAATTTTTTTGAGTCAGTTCCGGTTCGAATTTTTGGGTCCGGATAAAATACACATGCCTACATTGTACCATATAACACATGAAATTATTTTGCCATTAATGATACTTTTGTATAGTAGGAAAACAGTTAAAACAATCTGTACTTTCAGTAGTAGTGATTAAGTATAACCGTTTTAACTTTTATCAAAATTTGTTCTTCTTCATATCTTTGTTTTCTTTCTATCTTTCTCCTCTTTTTTCTCTTTTTATCTTGATCTTATCCTAAGTTTCTTTGCACTGCAAATCTCCAGCAACTTAGATATCCACTATTTCTCGAACCTTCTTAGCCATAAAGAAGTACGATAACGTCACTAGGGAATATATATATATGTTGATGAGATCCTTTTACTTGGAGAATGGAGCTCGACTTGAGACATTCTTGAAATAGTGAATGTCTACAATGTTGACTCAACAGTTACACCCAAAAAAAAAAACGATCTTTTGAAACAGTTAATGAACACAAAGATTGTGTGTTATATATATCAATTACACAATGAAAGTTCGGAGTCCAAGAACTCTCTTGAAATCTTATCTCACAACATCAATACGTTTCCTGAAATTAGAAATCAAACAGTTTAACAAAAAATTGTTTTCTTGTGCTAAAAAAAATGTTGGTGCCAAACGAAGGATATTGAAGAAATTACAGGTGTAACTGAATCCATGGATTCCATGTTGAGCCTCGTTTCTTTAACGCGTTAAGTATTTCCTCCTACATCTGAATCAGAAAATGTCGAAATCTCCGTCTTCAAGCAATTAACAGAGTCGACGATTGCTGTTGTATGTTGTTGCCTCGTCGAGTCTATGTTATCACTATCAAAACCCTTCAAAATCTACATTTGATCAATTGAGAGGATCATCTCAATTTGAATATAAAATTCTAGAAATATATAGGAATATGTAGAAGAAAATTTTGTAGAGAGAGGATTGTGGATTGTGGGCTACAGTTCATGCTAAGAAACAATTGCGACACTTTTTTTCCTAAACATTGTTTTCTTTTAATTGTTTTTTTTTGCAAATATTAATTATGTGAAAAAATTGATTGATCATATGAATCTACTCTATTAAAATAGAGTCATTCTTTTATATCTACTAATATAAGTTATCATTTAAATTTGGACATTTTCTAGAGTGTTACAAATAACATAAGTCATATAGTTGATTGAACCGCATTACTTAAATTAAACCGGTAGTTATTTATGAAATAGAGTTTTTGGCTTACTTTTACGTTTTTATGACAAATTATATAGTTTGGGTTTTGAGCTTAGTATTAAAGAAAAACTCCAAAAAACAATGAATAAATGTTCTACCTTAATGGATCAAAAAATCAATTACTATTTTAAGACCCAAAAATATTTAACATTTTAACAAAACAAAATTATATATTATTAATCACTTATTTAAATCATGTACTTTAAAACATGTTAATATTTTTTTTTATTTTAAATAACAATCACTCTGTCTTGATAAATTTCAATGGTAACTTTTATAATAGTTTAGTTTTTTATTTTTCTTAAATAATTTACTGATTTTAAAAAAATTAATGTAAAGCAAAACTAAAAACCAAATCTAAAAATTAAAATCCAAAACCAAAAGCTGAAAACGCATGTTATATTTTTGCTTTTGTTTTGTTTATTTACACAAAATAAACTATTGCATTTTTTTAAATAAAAATTCTCATCTTTTCAGTTTTAAGATGTTCGATTCTTTGAGATTTGTTTGTTGGTAATTATGAGTTTAAACTAACTCAGCGGATCTAAAAGCTAAAAACCCAAACCAAAAGCTGAAAATCAAAACTCGAAACTTAAAAATTAAAAACCAAAAACCAAAATCTAAAACCAAATCTAAAATTAAAAAATGAAACTAAAAACTAATGCAAAGCAATCATCACCACAAATTTTGGATTACTGATTTTATACCAAAACATACTTTAAATAAAGAGAAAACCTAATTATATAAACTTTTAATCAAAAAAAATTTACGCGCTTTTAAGCGCGGGTCAAAATCTAGTTGTGTTTTAAAATATAAAATATTTTTATATATGTAATGCCTTTAACTTTTTTAAAAATAATTTCATTTATTAGTTTTGTTTCTTGAATACTATGCAGATTAAATTTAATCTGGTCGGAAGACTAAAAAGAAGCTTAGCTCAATGAAACTGCATTTACTCCTTCTCTCCAAACCTTGTTTTTAAGTTTTTTTCAATACAATCAGGTCAACTTTATTTTTGTATATTTTTTTGATGATCTAGGTATCCAAACACCTTACGGAATCTGACTAGCACCTAATGACACCGCCGCCGAAGATATCCCAGAGGGCCGCCAATTTCACCCCATGTTAGTTGACGGTGGCCACATGTGGGGTTTATAATCTCGCACTAGAAGGGATTCGATTTCTGGCCTAGAACAACAGGGCGACTCCTCCCCTGTAGAGACTTGATCGACCATGGATTTTACCCATTTTTAGCCATGGTTTATTGGTGTTTTATGTATATTTACTACAATATAGAGTCTATTTAGAGTATTTACAGGTTCATGTATGTTCTGGAGAAATATGGTGATTTTGGTGTCTTTTGGAGCCTTTAAATGCAGAACTGCGCAGACGCGTCAGATGTTTAGATCTGAATGGAGACCTTTCCATGGTGAGATTGAGTTTATATTTTGACACAAGATATAGCTTTGAGCTATCTTTCCAATGCCACCGGTTTGGGGTCAATCCAACGGTTGGATCAGAAGTTATACTCGTTTTACTGAAGAGTGGTCAATCTGCCTCGTAAGAGAAGGTTGTCGAGAAGAGGAATGTATATCGATAGATGGGAAAGCCTTCATATGGATCGATATGAATGCCAGAATTCGGGCCGAGTATATTTCGTGACCAACTGAAGCCCGGAAGAAACCTAAATTACTAGAATGCCCTTGGACGACCAGAAACCCTATTTATGTTATTTGCAAGCCATTGTTGACGGCTACGCTTTCTTTGTTCATCTTTTATTTCATTGTTCTTAGTTAGAGAGTTGGAGAGAAGATAAAATCTCCTTCAGAGATGCTTGGAACTCCAATGGAATTATCTTTAATCTCTTATTCTATTATTATTCAGATTATGATTTGTGTTTCTTTTATCATGTCTGAGTAGTTCATCTTGTTAGGTTTAGGGATTTCATTAGTTTAATGTCAAACTGAATGATTAGGATTGCTAGAATATCTATAGATCTCTACACCAGGGTTATTTGTAATACTAGGATCTGGAGTAATTAGGATATCATGAAAGTGTGACTGATTGCTTGAACCTAGAATCATAGGACAATTGAGATGCACTAGAATGCAGTCAATTAACGGAACCTGAATCCTGTTGGATTAGATACTTAGGCACATATGAGAATTATTCTAGGAATCTAGTTGAACATAATCGATTAGGTCGTTTATGCTTGTCTGAGGTAATATCGATCGACGCTCAGGCCATAGCATCGATCGATACTCATGTCTTGTTCGCATGCGAAAGCTGGAACAAGGACTTAGACATCTGATTAGTAATTGCATTGATAGATGGGTTACTTACTTATTAAAATCGAGTTCTAGAATGAATCTATAAGCTATTAGCATCTTGGATTGTAGTTTTGAATCTCTTGATTAATAAATCCCTAGGTCTAGCTATTTCTCCTTATTGCTTACAAATTCAACCAATCGAACAACTACCTTGTTCACATTGCTTTTATTTACTGTTTTATAAACTATTTACCTAGTTTAACTTTGTTTTCTATAGTCTATTGTGTGCCCCTGCTCTATGTGGATTCGATCCCTAAGTACTACAATTGACCTCTTTGGATGAAAGTAAAATCACTCCTTAGGGTAATTTGAGTGATATCAAATTTGGCGCCGTTGCCGGGGAGCAAGGATTCGCCATTAGACTTGATTAATAGGTTTAGTCTAGGTTTTATTTACTGTTATAGTTACTGAAATTTTTTTCTTGTCTTTCAGGTACATACATGCCTATCAGTACCAGAAGCAGCAAGGAGGAATTGCTTTTCATCTCAGATCCTACAAGATTGGAGCGTTCGATCCGCAAAGAAAAACGTTCCCTAACGATTGATAACAACACAAGTACATCGATCGATACTCGCCAACCACAGTCGACCGAGACACCGTCTTTATAGACCGATACTCACCCACCCACATCGACCGAAGCAACCCTTCTGTCGAACGACATTTCCCACCCAACATCGATCGATACTTCACCTCGAACATCGATTGATACTGAGCAGCGAGACATGGTTGCGACGATATCCCTTGAACGAGATGAGAATGGAGACCTGCGTGACCAGGAAGGTCATCTATGAAATGCAGCAGGTCAGAAGAGAAATGGAGAAGGAACTGTAATCCTTGAGCCATCTGCTACCACTAAGGATGCTAGAGTTTCTCGCAAGAGAACGCTAGCAGAATTGATCAAGCCTGGAGAGTTATATACCAACATGTCTGCTATTCGAATACCTCTGGAAGTCCCAGAATTTCAAGTACACCCAAAACACTTCATTCAAGTGAGTGAGCACCCTTATTGCGGTATGCCTCATGAAAATCCCCTGGACCATTTTGAGACACTAGAAAACTATACGTCTGGAATCCAGAAAACTGAAGCAACAAAAGACTACATCATTTGCAAGTTGTTCAAATTTTCACTGTCTAGGGATGCTAAAGATTGGCTGGGGTGTCTACGACCTGGATCTCTCACTACATGGAATGATGTCAGGAGTGCATTTATTAATGAATTCTTCGATGATGCAAGGGGTGAAGAGATAAGAGATAAGCTTTGGACATTCTCTCAAGGACCTACATAAGCTTTCAGAATCTCTTGGGAGAGGTTTATGGGATACCAAACGGATTGTCCACATCATGGTTTTACGGAGATTCAGTTATTAAAGAAGTTCTACAGGGGCGTTGATGTAAGATACAGTGTTATGATGGACACTGCAAGCGAAGGAAACTTTGAGACAAGGACCATAGAGGAAGCTAAGAGGCTGATTGAGAACATGGTGTCTAGCAACAGTGTCAAAAATCTGGATATACACAGGGTAAAATCAGCTGCAAAGGATAGTGACAAGATTGTTGAGGCTGAGATTAGTTCTGTACATGAAGTCTCATGGGTGAAACAAGCTACATACCAGGATGAGGATGAGATGGAATTATGCTAGAGAGGCTCTTTAAAGAACAACAAGAGATGACTGAGCGTTTGAATCTGAAATTGGATTTTCTCTGCAAAGATTTGAATGGAAGGTTAGAAACCTTAGATAGCCATGTTAAGAGGCTGTGCACCCAAGCTTATTATACTGCAGAAGCTGTGAAGCAAGAAGCTTTGGTCATAAAGAAAGCTGTGGAAAGTGAGAGGCACCAGGTTGATGACATCCTAGATATTGGATTTGAGAAAATACTTGAGCAGGAGAAGCTGGAAGAAGATGCTTTTCAAGTTGAAAGCTCTATGTCTATAGGCAGCTCGTACTGGTGTCGACCGACACCAACACCCGAGCATCGCTCGACTTCATCATCTGAGCATCGACCGACACCAACACCCGAGCATCGCTCGACATCATCACCTAAGCGTCGACCGACACAATCAGATATGCATCGATCGACGCCACTTTTGGGATCAGATAAGTTTTTTGAAATTCAAAACCACTCCGACTTTACCGCTCAACACCCACATCCTCCCACCCTACTTCGAGTTAAAACAGCTGCCGTCGATCGACAACAACAAGGGAACATCGATCGACATCCGCTCACGCCATGTCAAGTTAGTTTACCAGATCTTGATGCACACCGCTTGAAGGCAACTCGAAACCCATCTCAGACTCCAGTTTTCTTCAACACAAGAGAGAAGATGAATCAGCAATCTGCAGAAGCACCAAAGCACGGGAAATAAACCCTAGCTGAAACCTCTTTTGTTGAGAATGTCGATCGACGACATACACCATGTATCGAACGACACCAATGGGACGGATACGAAACTGCCATAGAAAGTAAGGTAACGAAAGATGAGATTCCAGTTGAGATGAGAGTGAAATCTAGGAAACCCTATATTCCCAAGCACCTCATGAGATAAATTAACAAAGTGGAACTTGATGGATTCCACAAGAGGGTGAAGAGGGCTCCTAAGGATATGTCTTTCGAGGAGGCCTACTATAAGTACAAACTTGGTAATTTCTTCAAAGAAAGCAGAGAGACAGATAAGAACATTGAGCTGCTATTCAACAAGGTATGTCGTAAGCCTAATAGAACTCTGAAGAAGGAGCAAGATCCAGGGATGTTTCTGATTCCATGCTGTATACATAACCATGATTTGCCAACCGCCCTCTGCGATACTGGATCTGCAGTCAGCATCATGGCAATAGACACTGCTGAAGTAATAGGATTAAAGGTGGAACCTTCTAAAGATAGTTTCACTATCGCCGACAACTCCAGAATTGATTCAGCAGGCATCATCAGGAATGTTAAAGTGGAGATAGGGGACTGCACTGTTCCAGTGGACTTTCATGTCATGGAGATTAAACCAGGCACACAAAAATTTGCTTCTCCTTGGAAGAGCCTTCATGGCTACAGTGGGAGCAGTTTGTGATCTTAAGAAGAACAGGATGTGTCTGACTAATGTTGATGAAACTGTCTTCTATGATCCTTTGGAAAAGAAGACCGATGAGAAGTTTATTTCATGCATAGAGATGTTTGAAGATCCAGCACCTAAAGATGGTTCAAACCGCGAGTCAGCAAAACCAGAATCAACATCGATCGACAATCACCATTCAGCATCGATCGACAAGCAGCCTTCAGAATCGACCGACACGAGGCCTTCAGCATCGATCGACACCCTGTGTATATCAGAACATACCGAGACTGAAAAGTCTACGTCCGAGGGAAGGACAAGGAGTAGGAAGAAGAAAAAGAAAAGGAATGCAGATGCAGATTTCCTATCACTAGTTCCTTCACAAGGTCAGGAGGGAAGTCTTGAGTATAAAGTGCGCTGCAGATGAAGTTCTGAACCTTTTGCCAAGGTTAGAGTGCTATGTGATCCAGAGCTGAGAGATAAAGGAGAAGTATCTGCCAGAGCTTTTAGCAACTACATCAACAAAATGAGGAAGAAAGACACTGAGACTTGTTCTGGAGCAAGTTCACATCTTCACCCGGACTGAATCAGATCTCCAGAAGTCAAACTAATGACTAAAAAATAAGCGCTGAGTGGGAGGCAACCCACGGTTAGGTACTTTTAAATATGGTTTTATTTTCATCTATTACTGATATTCTGTTTTCTAAAGATTTCAGATAAAAAAAAAAACTGATGAACAGTAATGCCGGCACTGTAGCAACGCACTGTAGCACGAACATCGAGCGATACTGTAGCGAAAAATCGAGTGACACTATAACAAATACATCGATCGATACTGTAGCAGGATTACTGTAGCAGCGTATTGTAGCAGAGCACTGTTCATCGAAAAAAATTGGTTTTATTAATTTTCTATTACTAACTTATAGAGTGTTAGTGTTTTATTTAAATCAGGTATTAGTAAAAAGATTCAAGGAAGATGAGTTTGCATAAGAATCGACGATGACTAGCTAGCATCGATCGACAGAGCATCAAGAATATCGATCGCCACTTAACTGTGCTGATCGATACTCACATCAAAGCATGTATATAGTCTTTGTTAAATATTTTCCTTATGGTTTATTGTCCCACCAATCTTAGGCTGTATAACATTGGTCACAGTGTTATTTAAGTCTGGCGGAGGTTCTACTAATATTGTGTGTTTAGTTAGATATTTAGAAAAGCAGACCCGAGTAGACGATTACCATGATAATCGACCGACGAGAACCATCAATATCGATCGACAATACATCACTTACATCGACCGATGGTAACTCTTTTTCATCGATCGATAATTAATCCGGTCAGGTATATCGTTCTTACTAGTTAAATTTGTACTTCTACTTTATGACTTTCACCTTACCACCGACTGTGTTACACTGGGGACAGTGTAATTTAAGTCTGGGGGGATTACTAACGTTTATCTACTTTATGAGTCTTATTTAAAATATTTTCAAAAAGTTTTTTATTGAGTCAAGAAGGGGATGATGATCTATTTCGATTTATTACTTGTCATATAACCACTCTTTAGACTAGTCTTAGATTTACTTATTGTAGAAGTACTAGAGATACTAAAGTGGATCAACCTGTCAACTATGTTTGCACTTGCTGAAAATGTTTGAAGGAACCAAAGCTGACCTCCAACCTAGTATTGACTTGATTTTTTTGTCTTGGGACTTGGTATACAAGGGATCGGAATCCTCCTGCAAGTCTGGAAGGTATAAGTCTGTAAATTTTTGGTTTCCTTCTCTCCTTCCTTTGGCATCCCAAAAAGAAAAATAAAAGATTGAGATGATTTCCTGAGAGGCAAAGGGAGAGGTACATTACCCTTGACCCCACTATTCTAATTCAAAGGAATGATCACACATTGTGCAAGCAAGGGAGATGTACATTACCCATGACTCCACTATTCGCCTACACTTTGTCAGAAAAAGCTACAAAAAGTAGAAAGATCAATAAGATGAACATTTGTTGTTCATTGGGATTGATATAAAAGAAAAAGAAAATTTGGGATTCAGAGAAGGGAGATATAGGGAGAAAAGAAGCCAGAATAAGACTACCTATTTACTCAGAAACTTGCTTGAGTTGAATCCACGTGTCCTTTGATCCATACTCCCAGGGTAAAGCCTGCACTTTTATTTTATGTAAGAAATGAGGTTAGTAGAGGGGATTGTCGGACATGATCTGTTGAGTTGTTGACTAGGTAAATTTGGTTGCTATACTAGGATATTGTATAATGTGCTTCTAAGGTTAGGATGTTTATGATTTGGTTTGTACAACTAGAGAGATGATGACCGAGTTTTTAAAATCTTTTGAGTCCCTGCTGTTTTCAAACCTCTTTCAGAGAGACTGCCTATTTGTTTTGCTTGAGGACAAGCAAAAGGGTAAGTCTGGGGGAGTTGATCGACCATGGATTTTACTCATTTTTAGCCATGGTTTATTGGTGTTTTTATGTATATTTACTACAGTATAGAGTCTATTTAGAGTTTTTACAGGTTCAGGTACGTTTTGGAGAAATATGGTGATTTTGGTGTTTTTTGGAACCTTTAAGTGCAGAACTGCGCAGACGCGTCAGATGTTTAGATCTGGATGGAGGCCTTCCCATGCTGTGATTGAGCGGATCGTTTGACACAAGATATAACTTTGAGTTAGCTTTCTAATGTCACCGGTTTGGGGTCAATCCAACGGTTAGATCAGAAGTTATACCCGTTTTACTGAAGAGTGGTCAGTCTGTCTCGCAAGAGAAGGCTGTCGAGAAGAGGAATGTATATCGATCGATGGGAAAGCCTTCATATCGATCGATATGAATGCCAGAATGCGGGCCGAGTATATTTCGTGACCAACTGAGGCCCAGAAGAAACCTAAATTACCAGAATGCCCTTGGACGACCAGAAATCCTATTTATGTTATTTGCAAGCCATTGTTGACGGCTACGCTTTGTTTTTTCATCTTTTATTTCATTTTTATTATTTAGAGAGTTGGAGAGAAGATCAAAGCTCTTTCAAAGATTGATTGAAACTCCATTGGAATTATCTTTATTCTCTTATTCTATTATTATTCAGACTATGATTTGTGTTTCTTCTATCATGTTTGAGTAGTTCATCTTGTTAGCTTTATGGATTTCATGAGCTTAATGTCAAACTGAATGATTAGGATTGCTAGAATATCTATAGATCTCTATACCAGGGTGATTTGTAATACTAGGATCTGGAGTAATTAGGATATCATGAAAGTATGGCTGATTGCTTGAACCTAGAATCATAGGACAATTGAGATGCACTAGAGTGCAGTCAATTAACGGAACCTGAATCCTGCTGGATTAGATACTTAGACACATATGAGAATTGGTCTAGGAATCTAGTTGAACATAATCGATTAGGTCGTTTATGCTTGTCTGAGGTAATATCGATCGACGGTCAGGCCATAGCATCGATCGATACTCATGTCTTGTTGGCATGCGAAAGCTGGAACAAGAACTTACACATCTGATTAGTAATTACATTGATAGATGGGTTACTTATTTATTAAAATCGAGTTCTAGAATGAATCTATAAGCTATTAGCATCTTGAATTGTAATTTTGAATCTCTTGATTGATAAATCCCTAGGTCTAGCTATTTCTCCTTATTGCTTACAAACTCAACCAATCGAACAAATACCTTGTTCACATTGCTTTTATTTACTGTTTTATAAACTATTTACCTAGCTTAACTTTGATTTTTATAGTCTATTGTGTGCCCCTGCTCTCTGTGGATTCGATCCATTATTACTACAATTTGACCTCTTTTGATGAGAGTAAAATCACTCCTTAGGGTAATTTGAGTGATATCAAGACTACTAGACCACCATGATGTGTTTTTTTTATTTGGATATATCATCGAATACAATATTTAAATACAAACATATTTGTGTTGATAGTTTGTATTTGTATCTAGATACAATATTGGGTACTAAATTGTTTATTTATTAATTTTACAATAGCATTTGAATGCAACTAGTTAAAAAAATTAAAATGATTTATTTATATTATTACTAATGAATCTCAATAAATATGTTAAAATTATATTTATAACATAATAATTATAATATTCTAATAATCTTTATTTTATTTTAAATAATATTTAATATTTTATTCTATTTAACTAAAATTTAGATTTAATAAATTAAGATTTTTGCGAGCTTGACGAGAAAATACAATTTTGTGGTTTAAAAGGAAACATGTAGCGGTTATAAAAGAAAATTATAATTTTACATTTTTGGTGGGAAAATATGATTTTGGAGAAAAACACAATTTTACGGTTTTAGAAGAAAATTTCATCTTGCAAAAAAATACGCTTTTACTATTTTATCAAGAAATATGATTTTATAATTTTCACGGGATAATCCGATTTTGCAATTTTGACCCGCAGTTTTGACAGGATAATCTGATTTCCAATTTCTGTGAAAAAACTCAAGTTTGCACTTTTGCCAAAAATACTAGAGCTTTTCTAATCACAAGTTTCCCTTCTTCTTTTTGTTTTTTTTTGTTCTCGTCAAGAGTGTAATCTATAATATCCATGTGGCCTGTGGGCAAAAAAAATCATTTTACTTACCTCCTATTTAGGTTGTGAATGACGACATTTAATTTGTGTATTTTACTGCAGTTTTCGGAAGTTTATTGAAAAACTAGGGGTGTGCCGGCGCTGCACGCCGGATTCGTAAATTCTAATTTGTTTTTTTAGTTATTTTAAATGTTGTCAATGAAGGTTTTTTTCACTTATTTATCTGTTTAAATATTTATTTTTCTCTGACTTAAAGTAGTAGATTATTTTCTGCTTTCGAGGATAATGTATATGATGTCTTCACGTAAACATATAAAGGAAAGCATTGTGTGTGATGTATCAGGGAACCTTGTATTTTTCAAGTTGTTTTTATTGATCGTATCAAAAGCTTTGTAGCTTCTTTGGAGTAAAGTTTCGAGAGACGTCCTACATTGGGTTGTGTTTATTTAGAATGTCGTATTTGTTTTGGTTTAATATGGGAACGTATTTATAGTTTTTAGTCGTTATTTATATTTGTTTAATATTTCAAAGGATTTGTAGGATTTTGTGTTTTTCTAATTTAGTGTAGGCTTATATTAGAAAAAGGAAATTTGACTAAGGACTTTGGATGAAATTAAATACGAACATAGATGTTCAACTTAAACGGAAAATTCGTAACTACGAAATGGAAAGTTGAAGTAGAATGTGAATGTGTAAACATCATCTAGGTTTCCCGTATAGGACGTTCTTTAATCAAGGAGATCATTGAAACCCATTATCGTATTGTAGAACTCTTTTAGCAAAACGAACTGAAAACAGTGTGAGAAAACTGTCTTCTCCGTCCCCATGTTGAGGATGGCAGTAAGGTGGTAGCCACATCTTTATAATTGAGTTCGCACACATATCCTTCATGTGTAGTACCGGGCGTTCCAGGGATTGATGAAAATTTTCCATGCAATTTTCGAGTAGTGAAATTCCTTGGTCATCAGTGAGTTTGTTAATGGTTTTTACCCCTTTGTCAGTTTGGCCGATGGCCATAAGTAGAACACCGTAAACATACCTTCCTATTTTTTTTCATTAAATCAAACATGTGCAGATGCTCTAGTTGACTCTACAAACCATTACTCTAATGTCTGATGAAAAAGAAAGCAAACAATTCTGAGAATAAGGTGTAATAAACGTAAAACAGAGAATTATAACATCTCTTCAATAACAAAGACCAATTGTTGTGAAATTAGAAAGAACAATAACCATAGAGTTTAGAAACGAAATAAGATAGAGAAAAAAACAAAAGGGAAAAGCAGCAGAGCATTATTCGAAATGGAAGCAGAAGTGGGTGTTCATGTTAGGGGCGTCTCTCATCCCACATGAGCCTTATTCCTTCCATTTTCATCAACATCAGAATTGGATTTTCCCTGCGGTGGACGCTTATCACTTGTATTAGCGGAGGTTGATGGCTTATTTCCACCAGTGCCAGGGTTTCCCACCTAGCCATCAGTTGCTTGAGGAACAGCTCCAGGATGAGCCATTTCGCCACCGTCCTATGAATCACGATACGGAGACAGGAATAAGTGACTGTAGACAGCAAGAAATAAAAATCTCAGAGTCATCATTTATAAACATACATGTGTAGCAAAGGTGGGTGTGGGTGCTAGTGCACTCTCAGGAAAGATCCTGGAAATGGTGAAGGTCTGGTGTTTGGAGGAGAAATTGAAATCGTTCAACTTCAGTTGAAAAGTGTATGTTTTCCCAACAACACCAGCAAGAGAAAGTGGCAGGTCGGTGTCGACTTGAGCATCATGACCTACTCCCTGCAACCAGTTTAACATAAAACTTTAAATACAAACAATACGATAAAGGAGATTTACTAATTATTAGGTTATAAATCATACAGGTTTCAAACGAAATCAAATAGGGGGAAAAAGGATGAGAAAATTAGCAGAGAAGATGTACTACATATTGCAAAGTTAGTGGTTATAATTCTTACCACAATTTGTGCAGCCTCAGAAGCCTGAAGGCATGTCAATTTGGCAATTTCCATGTCAAAACCGAGGAAAGACGCGGTATCACTTTCATCTGACACAGTCATGGTCACACGGTACCTATTTCACTGGACAGTAATCACTTCAGTTTCATCTAAGTAACTGCTAGTAGGATGGTAGTGGTGAAGGTAAGATATATTACCTGAGTGCGGCCACAGCGTTGGTATCAATGCAGTGAGCACATGTGAATGATGCCGTTTCACGGATAAGTTTTTTTGAACACGTTGCACACCCAATGTAGCACCATCCCTCTTCTGTCTGGATACCAGTAACCTTAGCCGTGCAGAGGAACTCAATGATCTTTGCAAAACGCAGCAAGTATACAAACTTTAGAATAATTTTCACTGAAATAAGAATTTAAGGAAAAGACACGCACCTGAGGTTCTGCTGAGATACTAAACTTGTTAAGCTCGGAGACAGTAACGGGTTCTATCTTCTGGGCATGAACAATTTTCGATGACCCTGATCCTCCGTCTGTTCCTTCACCTGGCATTCTGCAAGTAGCCAGGAAAATTCCAAAAATTCAAAACTAAATAACCCGACCAGAGAGACAGAGTCAGTTCAGAACAACAAAGGGCTAGATCACTTAATGGTATACGAAGACTCACGTGTCAAAGACTTCTTTGCTGGCAGTTGTATCACAGTCAAAGTAGAGATGGGTTCCGGAAGTAGCATTCAAGAAAAGACGACCTTAGGAAATAAAAATCTGAAAAATATAAGTTTAGATATTTGTAGACCCAATCAGGTAAACATGTGCCCCACAAACCAGTGAGAAAGAAGAGCATACCACCAACAATCTTTGGATTAATGCTTGTGACTTTGACCGCTCTTGCCTCTTTCTTATAGTTGTCAAACTTGGTATGAAACGCAAGCGCCATAGAGTCAAACAGACTGACACAAACGTTTTCCCCACTGTAAAAAAAATACAGCTATACAGTTACAAACGTTTTTACCAACTTTACAATTATCTAGCTAAAGAGCTGAATCTTTAAAAAATAAAACCACCTCCCAAGACGCAAAGTAAGCATGACACGCTGCGCTCCTGGTATGCGGTCAGTTATCGTGCTCCTGATAGCATTCACCTCCCCAGTTATGTCTGTTAGAGAATGGATGGATTCAATAAATACAGTAAAAGGGAAACCAAGGACACCACTTACCAGGAAGCTGTTTCCCTGTGTTTGCAAGTTCTAGCAAACGACTATACGGCATGAACCGGAAAGACTCAGTTGGTATGGGTCTTTCAGGGTTCAATTTCTTGTCAAAGCTTGTGCCGTCGTTGAACCGTATCATCAGAGGAGCATCACATAAACGGAAGTTGGGGCTACTGTGGACAACGTCAAACCCACTCAAAGTATACACTGATCCTTCAGTGAGGCGATCCCGGAACCTGAGCTGACGAGTAGCAGCAACAGTTCCTTGGGTAACCGTCGCCTGTTGGAAAGCAGTAAGAAAAACAAAACAGAGAGAAACCGTCAGAACCATAACAGGAAAAATCGTTTAAAAAAATTGAAAAAGGAAAGAAGGTCTTACATCAGCATCCACAAACAGCATGTCAACACTCATCAATTCGCCACCTTTCCTCACGTTCCGAGCTTCCCCGGAATCGGAGTAGTCGGACCTCCACCGTATCGGAGCATCGGCCGGATCTCATGTCTGAGAGAAAGATGTTGAAAAGAGCCATGGTAATCTAACGAAAATGAACGGACAGTGATTTCTCTTCTCTCGGGAGTTGTGAAACTCACTTCTGTAAGAAAGGTTATTTATACATGAAGCAAAATAGGTCGAGCTATGAAGGCCAGAGTTCATCTTGAATGAGGGGAGGTGGAGTAAACACAGATAAATGTGGAGTAAAGGAGAGAAGAAGAAAAAGTAGTAATGGCAACCGCTGCATTGTAAGCTATGGCGAACTCTACCGATTCATGGCGTCGGCAGAAGAAACAAAGAAAGATATTTCCTGGGTTTCTTATGATTGAGAGGCCTTAAGATTAGCACGACCAAACATAACCATTAGCCCACACAAAAAATCGTAAGGCTCATTAGCAAAATAGATGCCATGTGTTTTTTTTCCCGATGGAGAGAAAAAGGCAATTTTATTAGTTAAGATGCCTTAATGTACCATTCACATTTTTCATACTGAAATTTTAATAATAAAACATCAAGACCTACTACAAGATTGGAATACGATTTAAAGAAACAAAGCCGACTGATATCTCTTGATTTTGCATTTTTTTATCCATCATTTTGATTCCCAATTTGACATTTAGAAGCATTTTGAGGGTTGAGAAAAAAAGAAGCATTGAGTTAATTTAGGTGCATAGCATTTGCATTTGTCATAATCAGGTGTAAGAGATGCTTCTTGGTGAATTTGGTGATTGGGGTATTTTTGAGTTAAAGGAGTGTCATAATCAGGTGTAAGAGATGCTTCTTGGAGAAGATGGAGGTGATTGGGGTAATTTTTAGTTGAGTGAAAGATCAACATGTATGAAAGTCTTAAAGATATATTTGGAAGTTCATCCTTTTGACGGCATAGTAGATTGAGTTTGCTTTCTAATGGATGTGGTTAAGTCATTGAATCTGTATCCAAGAAGTTATGATCGATTTACTAGAGGCATATTTTGAATCCGTAGATTTTTAAGTTTAGGTGTGAATTTGGATTTAGGGAGTGGCATAATATTATGGTTGGATAGTCCCGTCGGTCAAATTGCAATTAGTTAAATTTGCCTTGGATTTGTAGTCTTTTCCATTGTTCCAATTTAAATAAAAATAAATTAAAACAGAAAAATGGAGAAGAGCTTGTGAAATTTTACTTTTGGTAGGGAGAGCATATCAGACTTTGATTCAAGGTTCTAGGAAATCTTGAAAAAATGAAATAGTGAAGAATAGTATGTTTAGCATATAACTAGTCCTTGACTAAATAGAGATAACATTAGATTTTCAAAGACTTTAGTTAGCAAAAATTGATTGGTAGCGGAAAGTGATCCAAATTGTTATTGATTCTTAGAAAAGTGTCTTATTATGTAATTGTCTCCAAAAATAAACGCGAGATGTTTCTTATGTACACAAATACAAATCCACATTCATTAATAGTTCATATAAACTCTTCTGTAAACTGATTGGAGAAGACATGGGACATTTCCTTGTTAGGAGATTTGATATATTTTGCACCTGAGAGATTCACAATCTAAGTCAGCCACGAAGTCCATTGAGAGACTGTGGAAGAGGAGCTGAGTTTCTTCTCCGGTCTGTCTTTGGCAAATGCTTAGACATTATAGATTCCTACATAAAAATTAAAAAGATATACGATTGTAGATTTTGCAATGTTTCTAGATGATCATAGCAGTTGAGAAATCTAATAAGAGTACCTGTTCTTGAATTATACTTCGTGCCTCAACGAGTTGTGCTTCAAGTTCAAGCTCCCTCTCTGACGCTTCTGAGGTAATTGTTACTTCTTTCTGTGCGTCTACTAACTGACCCATGCGTTCCTTCATAACCCAATAAAAGAACATGTTACGTAGAAACGAAGCTATTAAAAAAGCTCGGAAGTGTCAACTTCGGGATACCACTTTTACCTTGATGGAAACCATCTTAGTGCGTAAACTATCTTCTATCTGACCTCGAGCCATACGAAAAGGTAGGTCGAAAACATCCTGTCAATTAAAGACATTTTTTTCCTTGTTGGTACTGATGGTTTTGATTGTTTATAAATTGAATCTTGATTTAGCTTATAATGAAATTAACGTACCGTCTTCCCGCCCAAAGGAGACTGAGACGGGTCGTCTAAGCTCGTTCTTCCATTAGCATTCAAGAAAGAACGCATGTCTCCCTGTCAAAATAACTATTGTCATTAATAATAGGATCATAAAGTTTCTCTCTTTTCAAGAAACGGAAAAGAAATAAAACCTGAGTGGATCGCAATAGCGCTCTCAAGTCGGTGTTCTCTGCCATTAGTTCTTGATTTTTAGCCTCGTATGCATCTACCTGGCAAGATCATATTGTACCCATTTTATAAGTATATTCATCCAATATAAAGCAATAATATCGTGTCATGCTAGTTACAATCTTTTTGTAGAAGTCAGAATCAGTTTTCTTCCCGCTCCATGTTCCACGTTGTCTCCCTTCTTTCTGCACACGAAAACTTTAAGTAAGCGAAAGATGCTGCTACTCTCATAAAACTCGATAAGTTCTTAGTACCTGGAGTAGATTCATGATCTCCATGCCTGATTTGGTTTCCTTCTTTTTCTCCATCAACACTTGGTTTAACCTCTCCTAAAACAAAATTAATTTTTCCCATGTTCAGTTTAATAAGATTCAACATATATTGTGAACAGAAGAAAGCACACCTGTAGCTTTATGTACTCTTTTTCTTTCTTCTTTGTTTCATGTAATTGTTGAGTCTTGACTTGCTTTCATAAAAAAAAAAGAAAAAAAAAAAACCAAAATGTTCAAAGAGCATAGCATTAGTACTGAAATTATCTTTGAAACGTGATCAAACCTGGTTGGCAATGACCATCCGCTGAAACTCATCTCTCTCTTTCTGTAGCTTCTCATTCTGCGCCTTTAAAGCGGCTGTGTTTTTGGCTTCCGTTCTTGTGACAGAACAAAGCTCCCTCTCCTTGGCTTGCAATTGATTCTCAAGTCTCTCAACTTTCGCCTCCAGTCTCGCCATGTCGGATAAAAGCCTGAAACAAACAAGAAACTGGTTTTTAAAACAAAAATGTTCTCAAACATACATAAAAAAATGTAGCATTTCCAGTAACTTTGTGCCCGAAACTTTTTGTCTTCTCTTGTCCCCACAAAAGAAATTTACTAGTAGTATACTCTCAAAACACACACATAAACCCAAAAACAGTGATACAGCATGATCTAAGATCACACAGCAATCCATCTTGCTCAAGACCAGATTCTGTCCGAAAATTTGGTCTTCCTTTGTCCACACGGAAGAATTTTACTAGAAGTATACTCTCTAAAACACACACAAAACCCAAAAACAGTGATAAGATCCACTCTATACATATTAGCAAGATCTAGATCACATAACGATCCAATATCATCTCGTTCATAGTGATAGATTTAGAAGCAATATATAACACATGAAGAAGAAAAAGCTTGAAAGTGCACATATAAAGATTGACAAAGCAAAGAAAAGAGTCACCGTTGTCTCTGATCATTAGTAGATTCTCTGAACTCCACATCACGCTGCCTCTGCTGAATCAAAGCGTATATGCAATTACAAGTCCTCGCGATCGAAACCTAATAAACAACAAATCTTATCGAATCAGAATCATGAGAGAAATAAAAAAAAAAGATTAAAAAGAGAAAGACGCACAGGATCGGTAGCGAAGAGGTCGAGAGAAGATGAGAATCCGTAAGTGACTAAGCTCTGGTTCAAGTACTTTACACAGTGCTCCAGGTTATCCACATCGGCGAAGCTATGGTCCCTGTTCGTCAAAACAGCGTCAAACCGAAGAACAAAAAACATAAAAATGTGGAGAGAACTCACCCGATCGTTGAGAAACCAAACTGCAGAAGAAGAAGAAGCAAACACAATGAGCATTATAGAGAAAGAGAGAGAGATAACTGGAGATTTGTGAGTGAGAGAGAGAGGAAGTCGTACTCTGTAATCGAATTCCGGCGCAGTGAATGACATCGTTGACCTCTACTATTACGACGGATCCACCGTTGACGCCGGAGAAGTAGGAAAGAGACAAAATCAGCTTTTCACCTCAAAAAATAAAAATAAAAAAAAAGTGAAGTCAAAAAAGGTAGTGAATGTGTGTCTCCCTCCGATAGATCTATCTTGGGGGAAGCGAACAGAGAGATAAATAAACTAAATATTATTATTATTATTAGTTTTAGTTTTGTACGTTACGGTGCACTCAATTATTCCGTGCTTCTTCACGTGATTAGTTAGTGATGCGGTTGATTTCGCGTGTTTGCTTACGTGGCGTAATTTAAGTGGTTGAGGATTTCATATCTTTGATAACTAACTAGCTGGATTATTGGGCGGGAGATGCCACGTAGGTATGGACATTTCCACCGTTTACTCTAGTTCGTTGGCTTCATGTCGTGTCGACCAATATCTTCTTTGTTATCGAGGACTTTTACCACTCCAGTTCGTCGGAGAGTCGTATGTGCCTAGCAATATTTTCTTCTTTTCTTTTCTTTTTTCTTTTTGTACAGGAACATTTGTAATTTGACCCGATATCCAAATTGAATGTAAAATCTGAATCTCTACTCGATTAAATTTTTAAAAATATCTGAACGGATTTTTTCGGATGATAGTGTAAATATCGATAACACTCAAACTAGATTAAAATCTAAATAAGTATTCAAAAAATGCAAACAAAAAAACAATCCAAATAAATATTTTTAATTTTTAATTAGTACCCACATTAGTAGGGAAAAACTAAACAAGTAACTCAATTAGGAGAAGAGCATGTATCCTTGTGATCTCCCTTATTCCATACGACTGCCAGATAGATTTTCTGTTAGTATGGTTGTACTATATTTCTCCATAAAAACTTAAAGAGTTTTCATAGATTTGGAGCAGTGCATGCGGTAGATGCTATTCACTAAAACATTACGCAAAATTTTTTTTTTTTTCAAAAAAAAATCTCAAATACGTAGTTCTATATTTATTTTTATTTAGTAAATTAAAATGTTGTTAAATGAATCTAAAATAAGTTCAGATTCAAAATAAGTATTGGCTGAGTTATAAAAATTAATTCAAATCTAAAATATTACTTGCATAATTCGATCCAAATATATATTTAATTTGAATGAGTCCTATAAATTCATAGGGAAAAAGTTTCTCAGCTACACGATGTTTACACTAATATGGTGGAAAACATCCAATGTATTGAAATGTGTCAAAAACTACACCAAGTTTATGTTAATACATGCCACATATACGAATTAAATAGTTATATAGTGACAACTTCGTAAACGGATTTAATTGATTTTTATCTAAGTTAATGAGGCCAATTTGTAATTAATAAAAGTTCAATTTAAAATAAACAACCGGACCCTACCTAACCCTACCCAATCAAACTCTAATAACCCGACTCTGGAACATCACCACAGGCTAATTATATAACCATACAAGAAATGAACGATACTTTTGATGTGGATTTTGCGCTTGCTACTCATGCGGTTTCGGATATGTGTGTCGTAGGGTGTTTTTACTTTTTGGATGTGAGATGTGCCTCCTTATCAGAACTGGTCAAGCCTCCATCTCATCCACATCCTTCAGTCTTATTCTGTGAAAAATAATATTCTAAAAATGTTCGACATTGTGAAAGAACATCATATCTAAGTTTTAATTATGTTAAGCGTGACTTTGTTTTATGTTTTTGTTGTGCCAGTCTTCCTTACAAAGTTAAGTATGAGCATGATGAGCATATGCTCAACCTTTCTTATGAGAAAAATGCTACTGGTCCATGGTGGTGTCAGATATGTGAGGAAACAACATATCCGAAGAAATGTTACTATGCATGTAATGAGTGTGGAGTCACATTCCATGCTGAATGTCTACTAGGAGACGACATAGACAATATATGTTCTTACGAGACAAGTTTGAGATCATTCCTACCAACCGACTTAGCCGACCTATCTGTCATGGTTGTCAAAACAGCTGTTAATACAAGATTGAATTAAAATTTCAAGTGGAAAATATTTTTTTTTGCTCACCGAGATACTGTATTAATTATGTTTATATATTATTTCTTGAACTCTGTGATAATAGATTGTTGTGATAGTAAATTCTGAAAATTAGTTTCTTCTGTTTCTTTCTGAAAATTTATTTTCTTCTGTTTCCAATTATCTCTTCTTAGTTATTGCTATGTACAAAATAAAAACGCTTTGTAATAAATAATACTAAAGCTTATTTTGTTATCCAAATAAGATATTGCAGGTACATATCAAATATCCAATATTAAATATCGAATCCACCTATTAAAAAGAATATTTACAATGAAAAAACAACAATTTACTCTATTAATATAGAATATATTTTATAAATTAATTTTTCTAAAATTACATTAAAAACTATTCAATTTCTAGAGTCTTCATTAATGATAATTTTGTTTGTTTTCACCTGCGTTTTCGAAGCAATGAAAATTTCAAAAGTAACCAGATTTAGAAATTTAGTAATAATGTTTTCTAATGATACAAAAAACATAAAAAGTTTCACAAAGTGGTAAACTAAGTTAAAGTTATGAAATTTAAAAAACAGTTACGCAAACTATAAAAATAATTTTAATCATCGGATGTCTTTAGAATGAAACTATGAGCAATTATCAAGGATTGACAAAAAAATATTACGTATAAAATATTTGATAGTATTAATATCGAATAAATACCGTCAACCTAAATAATATATATTGTATACAATAAATATGAATAGAATATATATGTTTTGAAGTAAATTGGAGTACAAAAGTGTATTTGGTGACATTAAGTCACCATTGATTTCTTCAAAAAAAAAAACATAATATTATAGAGTAAAACAATATATAACATCAAATCACATGTACTTTAATTATCGCTTTGTCATGTAAACCAAAATTTAATAAATTCTCAGATGCATTAATACCCCTCTTGTTCCAGAAAGTCTAGCTCTCAAAGAAGCACTCAGATTTTACAGGAATCTAGGTGTGAAGAATATCAGATGTGGATCAGACTCTTCCCTACTCATCAAAGCTATCAAAGAAGGAAATTATAACATAGAAATCTATGGGATTGTAGATGATATCTTATGTATGCTTGATTGTTTGAATTCATCTCTTTTCAGTGGATAGCTCGTGAAAAAAAAAACATGGTTGCAGACAATTTAGCAAAAAAGTGCTTTGTTAGACCATCTTCAACCCAAACTTATTTTATCCTCTATAATTTCTACAAAAATAGAGTAATTATATTTTAGAGTAATTTTTACTCCAATAATTTACTCTAAAACAAAGTTACTCTATTATAGAGGAGAAAATAGAGGGATATCACTTTATTGGTGATAATGATGTAATGGCATTTGCCTAACTACTTTATATTTAATGAAGTTTGTGTTTCAACAAAACAAAAGGTGAAAACACACTTAAAATACAAATATTTTATTACTGTTATCCTAATTATGCAAGTAAGAAACATATAGTAACCAAATTTAAACAATGAATCAATTAACTTAAAATTTAAATCAATGATTTTCAGACAATTCACAGAATTAAATAAGAAAATATTAATTAGATTTGTTATTTTAACTATCCGTGAAATTAAGATATATTTAACTAAAAATATTAAGATATACTCAGATAGCGAAAAGTGAGAGAAAGAAACAAATCTTTCCATTGGAATGACAATAGTGAAGAGCGAGAGAAATATACAAGGGGTTTCTATTTTTTCACCAAAACCGAAAAAGAAATGATTGTCACGTCAAATCGACTCACTTTCCAAAGAGAAAAAATCAAATCCCTTGATTTTCATTAATCAAAGCTTCAGGTCAAACCAGCAATGAATTAAAAATATAAAATAGAATCTCAACGGATTTTAAAAATCATAACCACCTCACAAACATGTCACTCCGGTAAGAATCAACACCCGGCCTAGCTAACAATCTGAAACACGCTAGACTTTGGGGGGTTACTATTAAAGGTGGATTTCATCCCACTTCATACGCGGGTTAAAGATCCGGCCCAATAGCCCAAAAACCAACTAGGATGATGTCCAAACTATACAAGAACCAAATTTATCACAAACCCAAAGAAAATTAATTTTACTTTGACTGGTGAACTCATGACTTAAAATAGATAGGGGTAATCAATGGTAATTTAATGTCATCAAATACACTGTTGTACCCCAATTTACTCACAATCATATATTTTCTATTCATCATGATTGTATCAACAATTCACGATCAACAAAGAAAACACATTTTTCACTTTCAACATACCAAAATATTTATTTGATATATTAATTGTGTTATATGTTTGATCAAATCCTAACCTTATTTTTGAGTGGATCCCATTAACGCTTCTATTACAGCTTCTCCAAGATTTGATCAGTGGTCAGTAAATCTAATAACCCCTAATGTGATTGTGGCCTATAGTACAGCTGTTCAGGCTGTGATTCTAAGTGGTGAAGGAAATGAAAAGGTCCAAGACCTTCTCTTGCTTCATGTGCGGCAGATATCAGATATTCTTCAACAATTGTCCAATATTCTACACGCACACAGTTCGCGTGGACTTTCGAAACCGTAAAAGTGCAGTTCAAGCAGTGCAGATCAAGTGGTTCATGCAGATTAAGTAGGATAAGTACAGATCAAGTGGGATAAGTGCAGATTAAGCAGATCATGCAGGAAAAATGCAGATCAAACAATTTATTATAAATTATGAATGAGAAAATCAGTTCAAAATTATAGATCATATATTAAAATAATAAAAAAAATTATACTGAAATATCAAAAAAATATCGCAGATGTTGTAGGATCGGTTGAAATGTCTGTTAAATTTTTCAGAAGATATTTTTACTTCTTCTATTTTCTTTTTAGTTGATCAAGATTATCTTTGAAGAACCGGCAGGTTACTAATATTAAACTTTTTTGTTGATATTTATATAGAAACAATATATCTTCTTCTTTGAAAATATTGTGTTGGTCTGTGATTGGATGTCATGCTTATAATTTTAAAAGTGACATGCTTATAACTTTAAAAGTGACACAAATACTATTTAGTGTGAACTATATTGTTTGAGCTAATCACTATACATTATTTATAAAATCATATAAATATATAAAATTAAATGTGTGTAGTAAAATTATTTATTAGTAAAAAAAGCAAATCAACACCATCAAATGTTAGCAGATGAGATTTGCATGCAAATCTCCAGTTTTTTTTCATAAAAAGATAGAAAATATTGAACTGCAAGCGAATCTCCCGCTTGAACTTCTTTTACAAACAAAAAAAAGTGAATGGTAACTTTAGTGCAGAAGAACTACACTTGTCCCGCTCCTCCATTCGAACATTTATTCTTAAATTAAACTATGACAAGGGATGCAATAATTAAGAAAAGGAATATAGAATGTCTCCAAAACAACAATTTACTATTCGCTCCATTTTTATATATGGCATTTTAGAAGTAGACACATAGATTAAATAAACATTTATATTTTTAAAATTTCTAATAAAAGTATTATTAATTGTACATTTACTCATAATTTGAATAATAGTAATTTAAACTGTATAATATTATTGGTCATACAACATTAACTATAAAAAAAAATTACCTTGAAAATTAAAAACATCACCTAATTTGGATAAAAAAAATTCTTTAGAACATCAAATATTTAAAAATGGATTGAGTATTACTTTGTATAAGATATAGAATATCAATACAGAATATAAGAAGAGTATTTATACTTGGGTTTTGGGTGAAGAAGATGCCTTACAAATAAAAATAAATGAAGCTATAAACACGAAATTGTCTCCAACTTGGTTTTATATATTGAGTAAATAGATTTTGCAACAGCTCACTCATAAACTCTCAACATCTATCTAACCATAAAAACTGTTTTCAATATATCATTTATGAGTTCCATCGACTGCCCTTCTCTTTCTTCTTTCATATGTCTTCTCGTAAAAGAGAAAGATATAGTAAATTGGTTCCCGAAGAAAACGATTGGTGAAACAACTTATCTCATCATTGACAAGTCTTACATCTCTGTTGTTCAATACAAGAACACTTTAAATTCTCACCATCTCCGATCGGTTCTTGGATGCAACAATAAAGAAGGCGAACCAAGCGACCACTACTGCTGGGCGTGTAGAAGTTATAAAACTGGTACCTCTATTTTTATTATTGCAATGAGTGATATTTCTATTACCACAAAGAATGTGTTGAGTCTCCTCCTTTATTCATTTCCTCTTTCCACCCAAAATATGCTCTTCAGCTTCTCAAATATGATAGAGGTATTAGATGTGAATGTCTTTGTTGTGGGTTGGAAATTTACAGATTTGTTTATCATTCTTTTATTTCTGATATTTTTATGGATTCTATTTGTGCAAGAAAACGAGAGTTTCTATTATAAACAATCCAGAAAGGCATTAGAACACCCTCCATTACTTTGCAAGAAAAGCACCACTTACTTGCGATGTTAGTGCATCTGATGATACCAAAAATTGCTTCTACTTTTGCTTTCAATGCGATTTTATTGTCCATGGAAGATGTATCAACTTGGCACACATCATATCATTATCTTGTTACAACCACCGTCTTTCGTTTACTAGTTCTCTTCCTTTAGGAGATTCTTGGTTTTGTGGAGTTTGTCGCCGGAAGATGGAAGAAAACTATGGATCATATTCTTGCACAAACAGTTGCGCCTATGCTGTGCACACTAAGTGTGCTACTTTGCTTGATTTATGGGCTGGGAAAGAACTCAAGGACCAACTAGAGACGGAATATGATAATATTGAGTCGTTTTAAAAGATAGGTGATGGAACTATAAAATATTTTCACCTTTGCGCACCATCGCACGAGACGTATTGAAGATATTGAAAGAGTTTTTGATGCAAAACAACAATATTGTCAAGTGTGCATACTTTCTCTTTATGATGACAATGCTTATATATGTATGAAATGTGATTTTGTTCTCCATGAAACATGTGAAAATCTTCCTCGCGTAAAACATATTGAACATCGCCATCGATTAATTCTAATACCACCACCAGTTACAAGAGAAAGTTTTTATTGTCGATTTTGCCATCGTTACTCGAGCGATTTAGGATACCAGTGTGGCGAAGGGTGTTCTGATTATTTTCTGGAATGTGCCTCCTTATCAGAACCGGTCGATCATCCATCTCATCCACATCCTTTCTTCTTATCCTCTCAACGACAAACCTATCAAAAATGTTTGATATGTGAAAGAGATGTAGATATAAGTTTAAATTGTATTGAACGTGACTTTGTTTTGTGTTGTCGTTGTGCCAGTCTTCCTTACAAGGTTAAGTATCAGCATGATGAGCATATGCTCACCTTCTCTTATGAGGAAAATGCAAGTGGTCCTTGTTGGTGCCAAATTTGTGAGGAGACAACAGATCCGAAGAAAGGATACTACACATGCGATGAGTACAGAGTCACATTGCATCCGAAGCTGAAGGAAGGACAACCATATATGTACTACGGACGCATGATTGAGATCATCCCTAACAACCGTCTCAGCCGACCCATCTGCCATGGCTGTGGAAAACGCTGTCAATACAATGTAGTATTCAAAAATTATCTTGGAAATATATTATGTCCGTCCATGGAAGTACTATATAGGTAATTTTCGGATAAGATATTCTGAATAACTATTTTCTTCTGTTTTTAATAGTTCTTCTCAATTATTGTTATGTACAAAAGAAAAACACTTAGTAACAAAAAGCTTATTGTGTAATTTTAATAAAAATGTTATTATTTGGTAATGTAGAACATATATAAGAAAAACTGGAATCTCAATCTACTAACAAGCAATTTGGTACCAAAATACCTTTTATAGGATTTAGAAAGGACTTTTGGGTACATTGTTTAGATTAGCCCTACAATTTTTGTCCGCCAAAATTTTTTTTTTCAGATTTCGGTTTAGTTTTGGTCTTTGGTTCGGTTTAGTTTGGTGGGGTTTAGGAAAATGGTTCGGTTTTCGGTCGTTTTTTTATTTTGAAAAAAATAATATATATATATATATATATTTTTATAAAATGCAAATATCCGATCGACAATAACCAAAATAACCAAACTGAATTAACCGTACTAACCAAAAATAACAAAAATGAACCAAAATAACCAAATTTACCTAAAAATATCCAAGTTTTAAAGAAAATTATGCCAAATTTCAATCGAAACCAAAAAAATTGGTTATTTTCGAAAATAAATGTGAAACTGAAAGTAACCAATAACTGAATCAAAATGTAATTCAGTTAATTTTGGAATTCTTTTTAAAAAAAATTGGTTAACGAAAAACCATAAATTTGGCTCAGTTCATTTTCGAAAAACTGAAATCGCAGAGATAGTTTAGATGCACTAGTGGATCTATTCGGTTGGAGATTCAAGCTTTGTTTTACCATTATTTATGGATAACCATCTTTTTATATACTTCATCTGTTTTGAAATATTGGATGTTTTAAGAAGTTTTGAAGTTTCAATATATAAGATGTTTTCATATTTTTAGGTAAATTTTAATTTTATCAAAAATGTATATCCAATCATATTTTACAATGTATTTTGTAATTGGTTGAGTAGTTTTTAATTTATACATTTTATAGTATTTTAATAAAAAGATATATTTTAAAAAAAATATGAGTCTTACCTAAAACATCAGTATCTTATATTTAGAAACTGAGGGATTATTTAGCTTCCCGAAGCATACTTTTTAAAATAAATCTGTATAGTTTAAAAAGAATTGATGTCCTTAAACTAAACTTTTTATAGAATTATATTTTGTTCCTTAAGTTCACTGGAAATAAGATGAGGTATCTTATATATTAAAACAGAAGTCACAACATTGATTCATGTGTGATTTTTTAAAATCATTTTTATAAAGATCTTTAGAAGATTTTGTTAGAAATAAATATCGTTTTCTGTTTCAAATAAATAATCTTATCCAACTTAGTGTATTTCAAGAAATTTTCCAAATAAAATATTTACTATAAAAGTATTTTGTAAGTACAATATATTATAGTTTCTCTTTTGGAAATATTTTTTGTTTTTCTTAACAGTATCTCAAAATGATTGAAAATAGCTGCTTTGAATGGCGTCTTTTGTTAAGAGATTTTCTCTCAAAACCAAATACTCTTCCAGAGTTAGAGGCTTTGCTTCAACCAATAAGGATGGAGATAACTTTCGGAGGGTTTTTTTCCTTGCCGCGAAACAAATTTTTTTGGAAAATTTCCAAAATTCTGCTCAAGAAATCACGGAAATATCGTCAAATATTCTGTTTTCCGTCGAATCTTCAAAGACAAAAGGTGTTTTTGTAGGGTTTTCATATCAGCCGCCTTGTCCTCATCTAAGTCTACTGACGCAAGAGAACCCTTCCTGGTCTCAAAACTTTCTGTTTCTGCTGCTAATGGACGGGGGACTTTCTCAGGTATAATGAAAGCGATGACATTAGAAGAGGATTTACCGGTGACGCTAACGGAAGATGAGGATTTCAGTGCTGCGGTGCGTAATGGAAGGAGTCTAATTGGGAGACTGTTGAACCCTGAATGTCAAAACATGGCACGGATGCTTCGTACGATGCCTAAGATCTGGAAAGTGTATGAACGTGTGAGAGGGATTGCTCTGTCGAAGGAAAGTTTCCAGTTCATATTCGACCTGGAAACAGATCTACAGACTGTGATGAAGCATGGTTTCTGGACCTTTGATGATTGGGGGATGGTAATGGATCGTTGGGTGGAGTTTACTCCGGTGGATTTCTTACAAAAAGCCTCGGTATGGATTCGTCTTCACAAACTGCCGGTCAACTATCTCACTCTAAAGACCATAAGGACTATCTCCAATCCTATTGGTCATGTGAGGGATATCGAGTTCGACCCGGAAAAACCCCATCTACAGAAATACGTCAGGGTTAGGGTCATAATGGATCTTCAACAACCGGTGAGAGAGACGAAACTGGTGAATCTGCCGGGAGGGGGAAGTACTACAGTCTTGGTGGAATATGAGCGTTTCAAAAAGAAGTGCTTCCACTGTTTGAGGCTATCGCATGAACAGAGGAGATGTCCCCTTAAAAACCAGAGGGATGCTGGAGAGAAGGACAAAGGAAAAGGGAAGGAAGTCGCTATTGCACCAGTTGTACATCGTCAACACCATAATGACTTGGTGGACAAGCTAATGCCCTTACTATCTACTCCAACAGTCCCTCCAGGTTTTGCTCCACGCTCTGTAGTAGCTCCTGAGGTTTTCGAAGAAATGCAGACCTACATGAACTGCATTGACCCTGAAGAGCGACGCATAAGGGAGATTAAAATGAGGAAAGCACTTCGGGACTTATCATCTAATGCTGGAGCACAAAGCTCATACCTACGTCTAGAAGACCACCCAACAATCTCTGGGGTGCAGAACAAGAACGTGGGACGAGTATTTGATTTCCGCATGTCTGAAACGGAGTCTCCACAGAATCACAATGACCAAGGGAGGACAAACAACTTCATTGCCCTAACGTATGCAAGAGGTACTCCATTAGCTACTTATGAAGAGGTTAGCCGGGAGATGAGCCTTTCAAAGAATGATATGTTGGAGACGACAACAAAACTGATGATCAAGGAGAAATCTAAGAGTATAGCTGAAGGTTCAGGAGAATATGTTCCTGCAGCACCAGAGGCCGTATTCTCAATGGGACATGACAATCAAGCATCGTCTGGCATGAGCGGCAAAAGCAAATCTTCTAAACGCAAGGGAGCTTCATGGAAGCGTTTTAAACAGAACACGGGAGCTGGTACTGCGACAAACATAGAGAATGGTAAGAACAGACAAGAGAATGAGGATAACAAGATAAAGAGGAAGTCTTCGGAGGAGGCAGAGGTCTCTTCAAAGATGTCAAAACAAGCTGGAGGTTTGATGGTTCACCAGAAACCATCCAATCCTCAATGACGACGCTCAGTTGGAACTGTCGGGGTTTGAGAAGCGTCTTGACAGTTCGACATCTAGAGGAGATGTGTCGTGAGCATCTTCCAGATTTCTTGTTTCTCCTAGAGACTAAAAACTCTAGTGATCACGTTGGAAGTTTTAAAAGATCGTTGGGTTATGACCACAGTTTTCTGGTGAACCCAGTGGGTCTTAGTGGAGGTTTGGCGTTGTTTTGGAGAGATTCACATGAAGTTGAGATTCTTTCATCAAGTGATAGAATTATTGATGCTAGGGTGAAGCATCGTGATCTGCTGTATTATATATCCTTTGTATATGGAGACCCTGTTCGTCATAAACGACATATAGTTTGGGATAATCTCAAGACTATTGGCCTCAACAGGAATGCTGGATGGTGTCTTGTTGGAGATTTCAACGAGATGATGAATACAGGTGAGAAGAGTGGTGGACCTGATCGGGAGGAATCCTCTTTTTATTCGTTTCGGACTATGGCTAGGGTCTGCAAGATCAAGGAGATTCCGAGTTCTGGTGATAGGCTTTCATGGGCTGGTTCCAGAGAAGTCTTGACTAATGGGGTGAAAGAGAAGGTCTGGATTCAGTGTAGATTGGACAGAGCTTTTGGAAACTCTGAATGGTTTCGACTTTTCCCGAGATCGCACACGTATTATCTGGAAAGACTTGGTTCAGACCACAGACCCATACTTACCCGCGTAACAGGCTCAAGTACACAACATGTGGGCAGGTTTATGTATGATAAGCGATGGAGCAACAAACCTGAGGTTGCAGAGATTGTCAAAAGAAGTTGGAATTCGCCTCAACACAGTACGGGTAGCTCAGTTGCTGATCGCATTGCCTCATGCCGCAAAGCTCTGGCAAAATGGAAACGTAATGAAGCCAGCAACTCGAAGAAGATGATTCTAAAGCTGCGTACCGAACTTGAAGAAGAAGAGAAAAAGACTCATCCGAATATACCAAGAATGATCACCTTCAAACTGTAATTAGCTAAGCTGTTTCAAGAGGAAGAAGAGTATTGGAAGACCAAAAGCAAAAATAACTGGTTGTTAGCTGGAGATAAAAACACCAAGATTTTCCATGGATGGGCTAAAACTAGGAGAATGAAGAACAATATACCAAGCCTGACAGATAATGGAGGGGTGGAGCACACATCGGAGGAAGCTAAGGGTGATATCGCGATAAAATATTTTACTGAGCTTTTCACGTCATCGAATCCTTCTGATGCTACTGAGTTACTGCGCGATTTCACTCCGAGGGTGACGGAGATGATGAACACAAACCTGACAAAACCAGTAACTGAAGCTGAGATAAAAAGAGCAGTGAAAGCGGTCAAAAGTGACAGCTCTCCAGGGGCTGATGGCATGACTGGTCACTTTTTCCAACATTTTTGGTCTACTACTGGCCCACAAGTCATCACAGAGGTTCAGAGGTTTTTCACCGAAGGGCTAATACCACAGGATTGGAATTACACCCAGCTCTGCTTACTCCCGAAGAAACCTAACCCTTCCTTGATGACAGATTTGAGGCCAATCAGCCTTTGCGCAGTCTCGTACAAGATAATTTCTAACATCCTGTGTGCTAGACTTAAAAGTATCCTCCCGACGCTGGTTTCACCGACACAGGGAGCTTTTGTAGCAGGAAGACTTATCTCTGACAATCTGTTAATAGCTCACGAGATGGTACATGGACTCAAAACCAATCCAAACTGCAAAGGAGATTACATTGCCATGAAAACGGACATGTCCAAAGCTTATGACAGAGTTGAATGGAACTTTCTCGAAGTGCTATTTAAAAAGATGGGTTTTTCAGAGACATGGATCAAGTGGGTCATGCTATGTATCCGCTCAGTCACGTATACGGTGCTGCTTAATGGACAGACTTATGGAAGAATTACACCAGAACGTGGAATTCGTCAAGGCGACCCCTTATCTCCGTTTATATTCATCCTCTGTGCTGAGGCATTGGTACACGTTATGAATAGAGCTGAACTTCAGGGGGAGATCACAGGAATGAGATTAACGAAAAACTGCCCCTCCATACAACATTTACTTTTTGCGGATGACAGCCTCTTCCTTTGCAAAGCTACACTAAAAGAATGCTCCAATTTTCTGCATTGCTTAGAGTTGTATGGGAAAGCTTCAGGCCAGGAAATCAACTTTCAAAAATCCTCCATAACTTTTGGAGCAGACATTGACCCGGTGATGAGGAGACTGATATCTGAAGTACTAGAGATTGAGAATGAAGGTGGCGCAGGGGCGTACTTGGGACTCCCCGAGTGTTTCAGTGGCTCAAAACAAAAGTTGCTAGCCTTTATAGGCGAAAAACTTAGTAAAAGACTAAATGGATGGTACTCTAAAACGCTTTCTCTTGGAGGAAAGGAAGTGCTCCTAAAGTCTATTGCTATGGCTTTGCCTGTATATGCGATGTCATGCTTTCGTCTAACGAAGCACCACTGTCAAAAGATTATGAGCGCCATGTCGGCTTTTTGGTGGAATGCGTGTAATGAGAAAAAGAAAATACACTGGCTCTCATGGCCTGATCTCTGTAAGCCAAAGGAAGTTGGGGGTTTAGGCTTTCGTGACATAGAAGATTTCAACCAAGCTTTATTGGCTAAACAAGCGTGGAAGTTACTTAATGAGCCTCATAGCCTTCTTGCGCAAGTTTACAAGGGCAGATATTATGCTAATAAAGAGTTCTTGGAATGTGGAAAGGGGTACAGACCTTCATACGCTTGGCGAAGCATACTTTTTGGGAGAGAATTGTTGGAAAAGGGTTTGATCAAGTGTATTGGTAACGGGAGATCCACCTTGGTGTGGGGAGATAAATGGATATTGGATGGAGCTCCACGCCGCCCAGTCAACCGGCAAACACTTATAGATGTCAACCTAAAGGTCTCTGCACTTCTTGATGATACATGTAACTGGAATATAGAGACACTTTCATCTCTGTTTCCACCAAATGAGGTAGACCGCATCAGAAGACTTACACCAGGAGAGGCTGATGATTGCTACGTATGGATGACCTCTAAGCATGGAGCGTATACTGTAAAAACGGGATATGATCTGTTGGAGCAGGCGAAAGTTGTACCGGAGAATCTGATATCAAGCCAAGCTCGAAGTAGAAACATTCTAAAAAAGAGGGTATGGAAAATTCCAACTCTACCAAAGATTCGAATGTTTCTATGGAGGGCTTTGTCAGGTGCTTTAGCTGTGGCCGATCGATTGAATACCAGGGGCTTGGATGTGGAACCTTCATGTAAGCTCTGCACTGGGAGTCTTGAATCCATAAACCATGTGTTGTTCCAATGTCCTACGGCTTCTCATATATGGTCAGAGGCTGGTATCACGCTACCTTCAACCGTAATGCAGAGATCGATTGAAGAGAATTTCTCTTATGTCCTTGACCTGTTGGGAGATCAGAATAAGCCACAACATATTACACGCTCAATCCCTTGGATTCTATGGCTCATTTGGAAGAACAGAAATGCTGTAATTTATGCTGCAACACAGGATTCCACAGATAGACTTCTGAGTTTGATGTACGAGGAAGTGGAGCAATGGTTTACACTGAATAGGGTGCACTCACATCCCGGAGGTTATATGGAGAAGGCAGAGACGGCTGAGAGATGGTCCGCACCAGAAAATGATATCACAAAGTGTAATGTACATGGGAATTGGAGAAACATTCATCTACATAGTGGGGTTGCTTGGATTGCAAGAAACCAAAATGGTAATGTCCTTTTCCATGCTCGTGATGCAATAACTCATGCTCCAAACAGGCTGGTGGCAGAGCTACGATGCATTATATGGGCACTTAGGAGTCTCCTTGATCTACATATACAGAAGGTCACCATTGCAACGGATTATCAAGAAATAGTGGAAGCTATAACAGTGCCCCAGAAATGGCCAAAATTCAGAAGTCTTCTGGAACAAATAAGGAAGCTAAAGGAAGAGTTTATTCATATCTCTTTTAAAGCAGAAAAGGTTTCGGCAAATGGGATTGCTAGAGACATTGCAAAGAGTGTTTTGAGAGATGGTCGGCTCCAATCATATCTGGCTTTGGGAGGTCCCTCTTGGCTTCATGATCGGATTGCAAGAGAGAAAGTTTGAAGCAACTGTTGATTCTTATTTAGAATATTGTTGCTGCTCTTTGTATTTTTTCTTTTCACTTCCTTGTATCGCAAGGGTGATCCTCGATGGGGGTACTACCTATCTTTGATTGTTTCAATCAAACTCAGACGTTAAAAAAAAAAAAAACAGTATCTCAAAATACTTCTTTTATATTATTATGTAGGTCGAATTAAATTTAACTTCCATATATACATTTCAAATTTAGAAATACCACCAGAAATTATGTTGGTAACTTCCACATATTCACTAAAGCTAATAATATAAAATCTTTGTAATTATTTTAATAGTGATATAGTTTATTTTAATACAAATATTATTATTATCGTTTATAAAATGGTAAATAAAAATTTTCTTTTATTTTTATATATTTTATAATAATAAGTCGTGTGAAAATAAACTATTATATTGAACTAAATATGATAAACTTAAGTTGATAAATTTATAAATTTATTTTCATAAAATATAAAATATTTATGCTAAAAATATAATTTGTGGACAGAACGGCTTAGTATTTGCAAACTGTATATAATACATATATAAAAAAATTGACACTTCTTAAACTTTTGTATACACAATAATATATTAACTAAAACGAAGTTGTTTGGGGAAAATATGAATAAACATTAAAAATATTGCTAAAAAAATCCATATGAGTTAATATTTAGTTTTTTTTTTTGTAACAAGAGTTAATATTTAGAATAAATTAAATACAAAACAATTATTAGATATGTTGTGCCATGCATATATTAATATTTTCAATAACTAAATACAAATATAATACGATAAATATATAATAAGAAGCGAAAAATGTATATTTTTAACAATTGATTAATTATAACATGTAAACTATAAAATTATTGTATTTAAAATAATTATATAAATATTTAAATATATGATTAACATTAAAAATGTATACCACCAATGATCTAAAATAAAATTTTATGTATATAAACTGAAAACAACATCTGCGCAGTCGCACAGATCAAGATCTAGTTATATGTTTATTATTTAGTACTCTATTACTCTAAATAGTTATCAATAATCATCCCAAAAACAAATCCCAAAATAGCAAAATAACACACAACAAAGAAAACAAATTACAACAGGTTTAATGTTTAAAATACTGGTCAAAGTAGAGATTACAAAGCACAAACAAGAAGAGAAGAAGAAAGCTTACTATACAAGTGACGCTCCCACAAGAAGAAGAAACCAAACAAAAGACTTTCTTCTTTTGGGGAAACTGTTTAGCCACCATCAGAAAGAAACCCTTATCTCTTGAGACCTATTCGTCCTCCTCGAGTTCAACAATCTGCGCACGTCTCTGAGCAGCTTTCCTCCTGATGAAGAAGCCCCATCTCATAGCTGCTTTGATTTTTAGCCATCCAACAACAGGCTTACCCGATTGTGAACGGTCTTCCTCATAATCACCCATAGAAGAAGACTGACCAAACGAGTGGAACCCAAACCCGTCTTCCCCCATGTTCATTGGAGTTTGCGGGCCACCACCACCACTCATGCTAAAGAGTCTCAACAGCTGCTGCATATCATCGTTCTCAAGCATTTCATTACTTCTAGCCCTTATCTCTTCCTCTGATAAGAACCCATCACCTCCTCTGATTCCTGTGTTTGACCAATCATTAAAAGGGTTCATCTCAGTATGAGGCTGAACCAAGTGTTGGTTTTGGGATCCTGTTGGTGGACCTAGTGCTAATCTCCCACCACCAGAACCGTTGATCATGCCTTGTGATTCATGAGTGTTGTTGACTAGCTGGTCTTGAGGTGCAAATGAAGCGTTTCCATAGTTCATTATGTACGAATTAGTATCAGACTGAGCAGGGAAACTTGAAGCCGAAATCTGATTGTACACTGATGCTGAAAAAAACCAAAGAATGACTGTTAATTAGGTTGCACAACAAAAGGATATTGATTTAAAGATCACCTCACCTTCACCGGTTATGTCTGAATATGATGTAGAAGGTTGGCTTGGGACAGAAACTGGCATTGAGTAGTCTATTAAATCAGCTGTCTTGTTAACTTGGTTGAAGTTCATCAGTGACTTACTGTCATACTCAACAACTTGATCCCAGTTTTCATAAGCTTTCTTCACCAATGCATCAACATAACCCTATACATATAATACATCAACATTTTAGTAAGAGAGAAGAAACAAATCTATAAGAAGCAGAAAGACCACATCAACACCAAACCTTTTGGTTGTCAGAAAGAGAATCAGCAGGATAGTACTGCTTCCCTGAAATAAGACCACTAAACTCATAGATGTTGTTGAAAACAACACCAACTGAGTCCTCAGGATAGTAGACGTAAAGCATTTCACTCAAGACACATGTCTTTGAATGTTCTGCAAGTGTCTCCCACATCCTGTTCGACATTCCACTCCCAAGAATCTGAAAAAAAATTGAGAGTAAAGAATCATCATAGGTCCTGTTCGTTTTTTATGCTGGATGCTGCATCTAGAATGCAAATGCTCAGATGATGCAAAATCTATACATTTAGAAAATCTAGATATTTGAAATGCAAAAAAGATGCTAATTATTATTAGGTATAATATATTTTAAACTGTAAAATTCAATTTTTTTCCTCCAAAACCCGTAAAATCTAATTTTCGTAAAAATCATAAAATCGAATTCTCTCACTAAAACCATAAAATCACATTTTCCAGCCAATGTTCATCTTAGATGTTACAACCAAATACAAAAAAAGAACATGACCTAACTATTTCAACATCTTGATAAGATACAATGGATAGTGAGAGGGTGCACTTACAGTCCTTAGTTTCTGAGAATCTTTAACCATTAGACGAAGAAACTCTTTAACATTGTAGATTCCTGCTTTATTCAGTTTCTTATGGAAAGCTCCATCCTTACCAATCTTCTCCAACCTCCAGACTTCATCATCCAAAGCAGGTGGATAATGTTTCTTGTACACTGTAGAAAATAAACCATTAGAGAGAGTAACAAAAAAACGTTAACCAAAGAAAGGAGAAAGCATGAAACTTACACTCTCCACGATGGTCCTTGACAGTAAAAGCTTCTGTCTTCGCCTCGCGCACACGTAACCCCTCACAGTAACCAGAAGACACCTTTAACCCAAGCCTAAACTTTCTACATCTTATCCAACTCGAGTTATCCGTAAAGATAAGTTCCCCTAACGTCCCCACACCTTCTTTCAACGTCACCTGAACATCACCTGTCAAAAGAGGTCTCTTTCCTTGACGCTCTTTAACCAAATGACTCTCAAACTCTTCTTCAGTCCATCCTTCATCATCTTCGTTGTTGAAATCACCGTCAAGCACAACAACATCAAGCTTTGCAGAAGCTTCAGGGCCTACTGTCAGTACATGTCCTGTTGTGGCATCTAATAGTACAACGTGGATGGCAGCACCTTTCTCTCCTTCTATCTTCCCTCCAGTGAACAAAGGAACAGAGAGTCTAGACCTGAACTGCAGCTGCAAGTTCCTTCCACCAATGCCTTCTATTCGTTTAGGAGAAGATGACCTTTCACTGAGTCTTGCAGGGCCTAGCTTCGCCAATGCCCTCTCCACCTCTTCACTTACCACTCGGCGAAGAATAGGTTCTAAAGATGAGCAAAGTCTCTGTAAGCTATCCATCTTCAAAGCTTCAACAATTACACTGCAAGAAACATACAAAACACTTTCTGTAATTCAATAATCAATTGTAGATTTAAAAAGAGAGAATCTGAGCACAGGACACAACAGAACTAAAAGGGTTTGAAACTAAGACAAGGATCAACGTAGGTTACCTTGCAAGAGCGGGTCTTTTACGCTCAGGCTGCTGCTGCTGATTAGTATTATCATCTTCCTCAAGCTTTCTCTTTTCTCTCATACTATTAGTCCTCTCCATATATCTAGTCTGCATCTTTTCTCCCTAAAAGCTAAAAGATCTGTAAGAAGGAGACGAGCAAAAGCAAAGACACTTCACCAATCTAGAAACTGTGATCCGATTTGAAGGAGAGAGAAAAAAAAATACCTCAGAAATGGTGTTTGGTTTGGATAGAGAGAGAGAGAAAATCAAAAGAGGTTATGTTCTGTCTTTAATTAATTTACTTCAAGCACTTGTCTTGGTATGTGATTAGTCGACTACTTTGACTGGTTGTAGTACATTAAGATAAGTATTTGGTGCGGGCGTGACCACCGTAGGATTAGATTGCCGTCACTTTGGTGTTCGTTTATTGGTCGACAGTGTTGGGCCGGCGGCTAGTGTATGTATTTTTAGCACATGCTTTATTCTAAAGTTGGAATATAAAAATTAATACTTTGGAGTTTGTATATAAAGACTAATTATTCAAGCTTTTACACTATTATATTAGTGCAAAAGTACAAAAAAACATCATCATATCACTTGGGATAAGATTCAACATGGGTTTTATAATGGGAAAATTAGCATAAAAATCTTCAAAATAGCACTTACTATCACTTTAAATCTTAAACTTATTTAACTAGTATATTAAACATTTAACTTGACTTTTATATCACAAAAAAATCTTCAGTTTGGTTTACTTATTCATCAAATTAAAATTATGACTTGTTAACCTGCAATAGTAGATAGTTATTTTATTTAATTAATAAATATAATAATAATAAAACCTAAATGAAATTAGAAAATTACAAAAAAACAAAAATTGAATTTAATAAAAATAAAAATATTTTCTTAAAATTTATAAAGTTTTTAAATTGAAAATTTTACAACTAATTTTTTCTGAAAATGTCATCTAAAAGCTATTAAATATTCTCAGAAAAAATAAATAACTTTCAACATTATCACTATTAACTTGAACACTCTTTGTCATATCGTTATTAAGAATAACATATTTGGTTATATATATAATGAAAACAGTATCAAAATAATTGTTATCTGTATATAAAAAATTATCATCGTTAAAGATATCAACAAAATTAAACATTTTAAAATTTAACGTTATTATTAATTGTGATATGAAGAAAAGTGCTCTTTTTACTGGTGGTATATCCACATTATTTATTTTTAAATAACATTTCAAAGCTTTATATAATTTTATTTTAAAAAATTACATTCATATTTCACAAATTTTCATTTAGAATAAAAATCAAACACTACAAATTCTTAAGAAGATATTTTGATTTTTTTTAAATTAAGATTTTTTTAAATTTTTCTGTACTTTAAAAAAATTATTTTTGCAAAACTTACATTTTTTAAAAAACCTTAAATTTTAAGAAGACATTTTCAGTATTATTAAATTTAATTGTAGAAATTTTTCTGTAATTTTCGAATTTTATTTAGTTTTTATTGTTAGTTATATTAATTAATTAAATAAAATAAAAAATCAACATGTGACCTACTATTGCAGGTTAACAAGGAAAAAAATTAATTTGATGAACAAGTAAGTCATGTTGAAAGTTTTTTTGTGATACAAAAATCAAGTTGAATGTTTAATATGTTATTAGTTAAATAAGTTCAAGGTTTAAAATGCTATTGAGTACCTATTTGATGGTTTTTAATGCTATTTTCCCTTTTATAATGTAAAGAATACATGAATATTAAAATGAGATCTAATTGCAATAGAAAAGATTAGGTTCATAGATTTCTTTATTTATACGGTTTACGTTTACACAGCTTTTTAAAACAGCGTTCACTGATTGTAACAATCAGAAAATTCTGATTGGTCTATAGTTAAATAACTTAAATTCAGTCTTCTTTAGGTTTACCAACCATATAAAATGATACAAATACAGAGCAATTTAAATTAGTCAAACGGTTTTTTTTCTTATGGCTGAGTAGAATAAAAATACATTGAAAAGTTGCAGAGATTATTGAATTTTAATTTTTACAAAATTCTGAAAGAAATTCATTTTAATTTACGTTATAATGAAAACAACGCATTACAGCCATTAAAAAAAATTGTCAAAGAAATCAATTTTTAATCTTAAGTAATAGTGAAAACTCCACATTATAGCAAACCAAACGGGACAATACCAACCCACAAATTGAAGTTAATTGCAAAACCAACCTATTTTTTTTGTCATTACTCTTCATCCATGAAATTTCCAAACCATCTTTATGTTTTTAAAATATTTACAGAATTGCCATTATTATTTATTTTTTTAATTATTTCGAAAATTACAAAAAACCAATTACACCCTAAACTTTTTTTCTTATTTACAACAATGCCATCTTCATCAATTTTCAACCACCATGAACCCACCATTTTTAAGCTCTTTAAACCTCTCAAACTCAATTTTCAACCACTTTTTTCTCATTCTAAACCAACAAATCTTCACTTCCTCTCATTTCCTCTCTATTTTCATCTAAAAAACTCTCATACTTTCATTTTCATAAGCATAAATTTTCATTATTTCGAGTATACTCTGTTGTTGGTCGTCTAAGCTGGTTCTTTTTCTTCATATTTGGAGCTTGGACGGTGGAAAAGGGTGGAAACGAGCTTTACACCGGAAAATTTACCTATTTACATGGTTTTCGTCCTTTTCAGATCTGTGTCGCGATAAAAGACTGTATCGTATGTCTACGCTTACGTGTAGGCTTACGATGTGGTTAGTTTTACAATTGATCAGAATAATTGATTATGCAAATTAGACTTCCCTGGAAGTCTACGTCATTACCTTTGATAACAAAAACAAAAAAAAAATGAGGTAGACTTACAAAAAAAGTCTACGTAAAAGAGGTTAGTTTTGCATATGACCAAACTTTTGACTTTTCAATGTAGACTTCGTCGGCAATCTACAGACTGTAGACTTCCGGAGAAGTTTACAAAAAAGTTTGTTTTGTATTTGACCCAAATTTGACTCCGTTGAATAGGTTAGTTTTGTATTTGACTAAAATGTTGAAAAGTTGACCAAAAAGAAAAAAAAAGTGTAAACTTTAATTACAGTACACTAATTTCAGAAAATAAACGACAGACATTACATGAAATCTACTATTTTATTTTGGTCAAATGCAAGACTAACCTTCCGTATTTGTGGGTAGACTTCGTATGAAGTCAACATGTATGTAGACATTTGTTTCCGTTTACTAATAAAACGTCAAACTTGGTCAATTGCAAAACTAACCTCTCTCAAAAAAATTCAAACATGTAGACTGCTTCTAAAGTCTACTTTGGTAAGTCAAATCTTGGGTGATTTTTGGTCAATTGAAAAAACTAACATTTTTGATATGTAGACTGAAATGGAAGTCTTTTTTTTTTTATTTAAACGTCTGAATTGATTATAAAAAGGGGGGGGGGAAACCTCCAAAGTAACAAAGCCTTGTACCATAAGGCATACATGTAAGAAGATATATCAAAGCGACAGAATTCTAAAAGTAAGAATTAGGAGTCACTTCTCCTTGTTTCTCTTGAAATACGGTCATGAAGCCATGCTGGACCTCCCATCGCCAGGTATGATTGAAAACGTCCATCGCGCAACACACTTTCCGCGATCTCTCTTGCAACTCCATTGGTTGTAACTCTTTCATTTTCAAAAGCCACTGATACAAATCCCTCTTTCAGATGCTGCACCTGGCTTAAGAGAGACCGATATCTGGGCCACTGCATAGGTGAGTTTATTGCTTCCACTACTTCTCGATAATCCGACGAGATAATTATCTCTGGAATATGCAGATCTCGCAGGCTTTTCATTGTCCAAATTACACATCTCAACTCAGCAATCATTCTGTTTGGTGCTTGTGCAATGGCATCTCTGGCATGAAAGATGACGTTACCCGTATGGTCACGAGCCAACCACGCAATCCCACTATGAAGACAAGTGCTTCTCCACTTGGCGTGAATATTACTCTTGACAATGCCATTCACTGGAGGGTTCCATCTTTCCATCAAACCCACGCTCCCTGTCCTCTCAACGCTTTGAGGTCTCATTTTATTGAGTGAGAACCATAACTCTGGTTCCTCCTTCATCTCCTTTATTAATTGAGGAATTGATCTCTGAGTTTCAGCATATAGGATAGAGTTCCTATTCTTCCAAATAGTCCAGAGTAGCCAAGGAACAAAACGTGATAATACCTGTCGTATGCTAGCATCTTCGGGAATTTTGAACTCGAAACCAAGGTTTTCGTTCAGAGAAGAGTGCAGCGATGATTGTGGAAGAGGTAAGCCTGCCTGTTGCCATATGTCTTGAGCCGCAGCACACTGGAAAAGGACGCGATTGATTGTCTCTCTGTCACAATTACAGAGACGGCAACGTGTATCCATTCCAATTCCTTTTGTCACCAAGCGGTCAGCTACCGCTAATGCTCCTGCGATAGCCCTCCATAGGAACATTCTTATTTTAGGCAGTGTAGGGATCTTCCACACTTTTTTTTTCAGTTCCAGTAGTTGAAGCTCTCTATGATCCCTTTGTATATCAGCCACCGCTTTAGTCCTCTTTAACACCTCATAACCACTCTTGACTGTGTAAGCTCCATGTCTTGTGGATGACCATATAAAACGGTCTCTGGTGTTCCCAGGTGTCATGAGCAATATCCTCTGCACTTCATTAGAGGGGAATAACTATGATAACTTCTCCATCATCCAGTTACCCGAATTATCAATCAGAGACTCTACCTTTTGGTTGACGTCAATCATGACCTGACGGTTCACCGGTCTGCGGGGTACTCCATCCTGAATCCATTTCTCTGACCAGATGAAAGTGTCAGCTCCATCACCAATAGATTTTATTAAACCCTTCATCAACAGTTCTTTACCAAACATGATGCTCCTCCAAGCATATGAGGGACGGTATCCTTTGCCACACTCCAAGAAATCTCGATTAGCATAATACCGGCCCTTGTAAACCTGAGCCAACAAGCTTTGAGGTTCGTTCAGCAACTTCCACGCCTGTTTCGCTAATAACGCCTGATTAAAGTCCTCAATATCCCTGAAATCCAGGCCTCCATCTTCCTTTTCCAAACATAGTTTCTCCCACGAAACCCAATGTATCTTTCTCTTATCTTTGCATTCATTCCACCAGAAAGATGCCATAGCACTCATTATCTTTTGGCAATGATGTTTAATCTGAAACATGACATCGCATATACGGGCAAGGCCATAGCAATAGATTTCAGGAGTACCTCCTTTCCACCAAGAGAAAGCGTTTTGGCATACCATCCATTCAATCTTTTGCTTAGTTTCTCACCTATAAAAGCCAGTAACTTCTGTTTCGAACCACTGAAACACTCAGGGAGTCCCAGGTACGTACCAGCCCCACCTTCATTCTCAATTCCCAGTCTCTCTGCTATCAGTCGCTTCATCACAGGATCAAGTTCTGCCCCATACGTGATTGAACTCTTCATAAAGTTTATCTCCTGACCAGACGCCTTACCATATAGGTCTAGACAATGCAGGAAGTTAGAGCATTCCTTTAGTGTTGCTCTGCATAAGAATAGGTTGTCGTCAGCAAATAATAGGTGTTGGATGGAAGGGCAGTGTTTCGTGAGTTTCATTCCTATAATCTCCCCTCTAGCTTCTGCTCTATTCATCACATGAACCAGGGCCTCTGCGCAGAGAATAAACAGAAAAGGCGATAGTGGATCACCCTGCCTGATTCCCCTTTCCGGTACTATTCTGCCATAAGTCTGGCCGCTGATCATCACTGTGTATGTTACTGATCTGATACACATCATCATCCATTGGATCCACTTGCTGTCAAATCCCAATTTCTTGAATAGAACCTCCAAGAAGCTCCATTCTACTCTGTCATACGCTTTAGACATGTCCGTCTTGATGGCAATGAAATCATGTTTGCAGTTTGAGTTGGTCTTTAGTCCATGAACCATCTCATGTGCTATCAGTAGATTATCAGAGATCAACCTTCCTGCTACAAAAGCTCCTTGAGTGGGAGACACCAGATGTGGTAGAATGCCTTTCAATCTTGCACATAAGATGTTGGACACTATTTTATATGAGACTGCACATAGACTAATCGGCCTGAGGTCAGTCATCAAGGTTGGATTTGGTTTCTTCGGTAACAAACACAGTTGAGTGTAGTTCCAATCTTGTGGAATGACCCCCTCCTCAAAGAACTTCTTCACCTCCGTGATAACTTGTGGACCAGTGATCGACCAGAATTTTCGAGAGAAGTGACCCGTCATCCCATCAGCTCCAGGTGAACTATCACTCTTAATTGCTTTGACTGCTCTCTTTATTTTCATATCAGTCACCGGCTTAATCAGGTTGGCATTCATTCTGTCTGAGACCCGCGGCTCAAAGTCGCGTAATAGCTCACTTCCATCAGATGGATTTGAGGACTTAAAGAGATTCTCGAAGTATTTTATCGCTATGTCACCTTTTGCTTCTTCTGACGTGTGCTCTACTCCTCCGGGGTCAATGAGGCTAGGAATGTTGTTCTTCATCTTCCTCGTCTTAGCCCATCCATGAAAGATTTTGGTGTTCTGATCTCCTGCTTGTAACCAATTATTCTTACTTCTCAGTTTCCAGTACTCCTCCTCTTCTTGGAAGACCTTTGCGAGCTCTAGTTTCATATCAGCCAGCTTCTGCAAATTTGGGAATTCCTTCTTTTCTTCTGTATCTAACTCGGTTCTGAGTTTCTGTATCAGCTTCTTTGAGTTACTGCCTTCCTCACGTTTCCATTTAGCTAATACCTTTCTGCAAGAAGAAATACGTTCAGACACCGAACCTGATCCTCCATTGTGTTCTGCTTCCCATCTTGTCGCACTAGCTCCAGTATTCCGGGTTTAGAGCTCCATCTCTTGTCAAAAAAAATTCGACCTATATGTCTTGGACCTGTCCCTCTTGTACTGGTAAAGATAGGACGGTGATCTGAGCCTAACCGTTCAAGGTATTGAGTGTGTGATCTCGGAAACAATCTAAACCATTCTGCGTTTCCAAAGGCCCTGTCCAGCCTACACTGTATCCAAACTTTCTCCTTAGAGCCGTTGTTCCATATTTCTCTTACTCCAGCCCATGAGAGTCTATCTCCAGAACTCGGAATCTCTTTGATTCTACAATCCCGAGCCAATGATCTGAAAGGGTAGAAGGAGTTCTCCGCTCTTGGAGGACCCCCAATCTTTTCAGAAGAATTCATCATCTCGTTAAAATCTCCTACCAGACACCAACCTGCATTTAGGTTCAGTCCCATAGTCTTCAAGTTTTCCCATACCGTGTATCTTTTATGCCTCAAAGGATCACCATAGACGAATGAGATAAAATATAGCAGGTCCTGATACTTCACCTTTACATCAATGATTCTATCACTCGATGAAAGAATCTCTACATCATGCGTATTCCTCCATAACAATGCCAGCCCTCCACTGAGACCCACTGGGTTTACCAGATAAATGTGGTCGTAACCCAACGGCCTCGTAACAGTTTTCACGTGATCACTAGAGTTTTTAGTCTCTAGGAGAAACAAAAAATCAGGGAAATGTTCACGACACATTTTCTCAAGATGTCGAACTGTCAGGTTGCTCCTCAAACCCCGACAGTTCCAACTGAGCGTCGTCATTGAGGATTGGATGGTTTCTGGTGAACCATCAAACCTGCAGCTTGTTTAGACATTTTAGAAGAAACTTCCATTTCCTCCCTGACCTTCCTTTTTGTGCTGGTATCGGTATCCTCCTTGCCCGCCTTGTCCCCAGGTATCTGAGAGGCGAGTTTTTGTTGACTTTGTTGCAGTTTCAACCGCTTCCAAGAGGCTCCTTTGCGTTTAGCTGATTGACTTCTACTGTGTGTACCAGACACCGAATCAGCTGATCCCATCACAAACCCATTATCTATTGCGGGAGGTAGATAATCCCCAGATCCCTCCTTGTCTTCTTGAGTAGTGGTACCTTGTAACTGACTCAAGTTGCGCACCAAAGAGTTTTCGTTTTCTCTATGAGTCACAGTTCCTAAGTTCTCTGTCGCACCATTTTCAGTCTGAAGTCTTTCAGCATCGCTCCTTCTCTGGTTTATCATCTGATTCCTCACCATCAGTCCCCCATCTGTGTCGTTAGCTGGTAACGTGTTTTCAGCCGTACGGAAATCAAAAACTTGTCCAACATCTTTGTTTTGAAACCCGGTGATTCTAGGGTGGTCTTCCAATCGAAGATACGAACTCTGAGCTGCTGAGTTTTTAGAGAGATCCTTAAGGGATTCTATCATCTTGAACTCTCTGATGCGCCGTTCCTCAGGGTCAACACAGTTCATGTACAACTTCATCTGCTCATAAACCTCCGGTGCCACTACTGAGCGCGGTGCAAAACCAAGAGGTACCGAAGATGTAAGCATCGGCATAAGAGTTTCCACCAGGTCTGTGTGATGTTGGCGATGTACTACCGGAGTGATCTCTACTTCCTTCCCTTTGTCTAAATTCTTACCACCTCTGTTTTTCGCCGTTTTGATAGGACATCTGGATTGTTCATGTGAAAGACGGAAACAATGGAAGCACTTCTTGCGTACCCTGTCGTATTCTACCTCCACTGTTGCAGAGCCCCCTTTAGGAAGATTGAGCACCTTTGTGTCCCTAACTGGTTGCTGGAGATCAAGAATGACCCTCACTCTTACATAGTTCTGAAGATGAGGTTTCTCAGGGTCAAACTCAATGTCCTTCACCTGACCAATGGGGTTGGCCACCGCTCTGATGGTTTTTAGGGTGAGATAATTCACTGGAAGCTTGTGAAGTCTGACCCAAACTGATGCTTTCTGCAAGTAATCCGACGGTGGAAATTCCATCCATCGATCCATCACCATTCCCCAGTCATCGAAAGTCCAAAAACCATAGTTCAGCACCGTCTGTAGATCAGATTCCAGATTAAAGATGAACTGAAAGCTTTCCTTTGTGAGTGCTATTCCTCTAATTCGATCATAAACCATCCAAATCTTGGGCATCGTACGCAACATACGAGCCATGTTCTGGCTCTCCGGGTTCAGTAATCGTCCAATCAAACTTCTGCTATTCCGAACTGCAGCACTAAAATCTTCGTCTTCAGTCAAAATAACTGGAATATCCTCCTCCAGAGACATTGTTTTCATCACTTGTGCTAAACCCTCATCCATTAGAAGAAGAAACAGAAAATTTTCTAGCCAGAAAAGTAGTTTTCTCTTCGTTGAAGCAAGAGTTGAGTATGGAGGCCGCTTCAAGAACCCTAGGAAAACAACTTTATCGCATGAAGATTTGATGAAAAAAAGGAAAATTTGCCGATATACGCGTGATTTCCTGAGAAGATTTTTGGAAATTTGCCAAAAAAATCCAATTTCCGGCAAAGATATATTCCTTCCGGGATTGACCTCCATTCTGATTGGGTAAGACAAGAAGTCTACCGCCAGATGAGTAGTTTGAATTGAGAGAGAAAAATCGAGAGAGAATCGCCATTCCCCGTGCCGTCGTATTCCAATTGACCTAGCTTAGTAACAAAAAATGGAAGTCTACCGCCAGATGAGTAGTTTGAAATGGAAGTCTACATGTATAAAATCACAATTTTTTTTCAAATATAGAAAGTAACCTTAAAATTTTTAATTGCAAAAGCTAACCTAAATAGAAGACTGCATATGGAGTCTACATGTGTAAACTGTAACGAATGTCTACATTTACACAGACTGCTTATAGAGTCTACGTTTGAAAATACAATAAAAGTGAATTTTTGTATTATTCATTAAGTTTTTTCAAGATTTTTGTTTGTTTGACAGTGTGTGTTAGTTAATCCTAATTTGTTTGAATGATTTTTAAAAGAAAATATGTTATATTTATGAAATTATGATACTTTTTATTTGATCATGTAGTTAGCTAATAATCGTAGACGTATTGGTAAGTCTACTTTATAGTTTTTTTAAACATGATCGCTAACTATGTAATTCATTTTTTTCCACAAGAAATGGCTTAGTTATCTGTTGTTGTGTATGAACTTATGTTTAATTTGTAGGTTTCTTTGGTATTGTTATGAAGTGTTAAACAATCATGATTTCCGTAATGTAGACTTTTTTTTAAATGTGTACAGCAAAAGCAGACTTCTTTATTAGTCTACAGGTAGGAAAGTAGACAAACACTAAAATCTACTCTCTTTTATTGCTACTGGAGTTGTATTAATTTGTATTATTAGTCTATTTTGTGTTCAAAATCTCCAAAACTGCTATAAAACAAGTCTTCAAATTACATAATTTTAACACATTCATTATTGTGTGTTAGTTGTTGTTTTAGCTTATGGTGCTTTTTAACTGTTTGTCTGAGTAGAGTATTTTCTGAAAAACTGATTGCTAACAAAAATTAATAATATCATACAAATGCAACACAATTAAAAAAAATTAATACAATGTTTATTGATTATGTATCAGAATATTTATTTACAAATGAATATTTTGTAAAGATAAATTATTACAAAGCAATTTCTTTTTAAACTCTAGAGTGTTTGATTATTCATAATCTCGATATCTCAAATGAAATCTTGGAAAAGAGTACCTGCAAAATAATACAAAATTATGAGTAAACATAAGGTAAACATATTCAAATTTTTTTTAGGAGAGTTCATAAAAGTCTACTTAAAGATGATGGGTTCAATAGACTTTCTTTAAAGTCTACTAGCCTTAATTTTAAAATAAATTTCATGCCAAAAACAATTTCAGATCTAAGAATGTAGAATTACAAAATTAAAAAATAGTATTTTCTGCAAAATAATTCAAAATAATGTTTAACCTAATTTTAGCAAAGAAAAAGCATAGAGCTTTTATCTATAAATTTATTTTTATATCAACAAAAAAATAAAATTTTAAATGAATATATGTAAATCTTACATTTTTTGGAATGTGATTTGAAAATTTTGAAAGAGAATACCTACAAAATAAAATATAATTATGAAAAAATATAAGACAGAAAAATTAAAATCATATTTGAGTAGACTTCTAATGAAGTCTGTTTAAAAGTTAAAGTTAATAAACTTCATTTGTAGTCTACTCAATCTGAAAAATTTTAGATCTGAAAAATATATACATTACAAACATGAAAATAATTTTAAATCTATAAAGTTTAGAAAATAGAATTTGTAAAATAATTTAGTAGTTAATTATAGACACAGATTTTGAATATGTAACTTTATTTAAATATAAAAAGAAAAACACACATTATAGATGTAAATCTTACAATTTTTTTGTGGAAGAGAAAAAAACCATGGAAGAAAATACCTGCAAAATAAAGATGAAACTATGGAAAACATAAGATAAACAATTAAAGTCATAACCTTGTAGATATGGGAACCAAAATCCATCTATTGTCAATAAATCGTAAAAAAAGAAACTTCGGGAAAACCTTAAGTTTCCAGAGGAACCAGCTATCTGCAGAACCGCCCAACGAAGATTAAGAAAACGATTAACTTAGAATTTAAAAGAGAATAAACGAAATTGAGAGCAAAGAGGTTCTTATTCCGAATCTGCGTAAGAACTGGTACAAAAAGAGTAGCCGAAATGCCTAAGAACGAAAAACCCTAGTTGAGACGCAGCTCGCTAACAGAAAACGGAAATATTCCTAAATGCTAATTTTGGTGGTGAGGGCTCTGAAAATCGTGTCCCAGCTTCTGCCCTATGCCTCCTGCTTATATACTCCTTCCTAGGCGGTTTTAATCTTTCCATTTCGTCCGAAACCGAATATATCGGGAAGTTTCCATTTCTGTCGATCCTTCCTTTTTTTCCGCGGAAATCTTCTATTTATCTTTAAACTTGCCTTTTGTCTTCTGTCTGCGAGTAAACCATCAAAACGTTATCGTATCTTCGGGTTTGATCTCGTTAATATCGCGAGATGGGTTTTTATCGTGTTTTAGGACCTTTCGGGCCGTTTTATGATAAAAATTGTTTTACGACTTTATACGAGACCGCTTCCTGATCCGATGCCGTTTTTTACGATTTTCTCGACGTCTTTTATTAAAAACGCGTTTTTATGATCTTAACGAAAAATCTCGGATAAATCGTATAGTTTTAGGCGATGTTCGGTGTCTTGCTTAACCGTTACCGTTTTATACGATTTCTTCGAGTTCTTTTCGAGAAAACAAAGTTTTACGGTTTTTATCGTAAAACTCGAACGATAGGACGGATCGAGACGAAACGAGAGACAGTTCGACCGTGATTCGGAATACGATAAGGGACGTATGCCTTGAATCAAGGATGTGGGAGATCGAGGCTCGGGATGGTCGGCTCGACGTACGGCGAGCTAGTTCAGCTTGGCCAGGTCGCCATATGGCGAACTAGGCGATAAGCACCTGTGGGGCAAAGTCAGCACCTCTTAGTTCGCCGTTTGGGAGTCTCTAGTTAGCCAGCAGGCGAACTAGTCGGGGAGTGCCTAGTTCGCTAACAGGCGAACTAGTTGGAAGCTTCTAGTTCGCCTGCTGGCGAACTAAGCCAAGCTGGCTTAGTTCGCCAGCAGGCGAACTAGTCGTGACTAGTTCGCGTTTTGCAGCGGTTTCGGTTTTTCGCGGTTTTGTAAAACGATTCTCGAGTTTTATAAAACGACTTCTCGAGTTTTATAAAACGATTCTCGAGTTTTATAAAACGATCTTCGAGTTTTATAAAACGGCTCCTCGAGTTTTATAAAACGGCTTCTCGAGTTTTATAAAATGATCTTCGAGTTTTATAAAACGGCTTCTCGAGTTTTATAAAACGATTTCTCGAGTTTTATAAAACGATCTTTGAGTTTTATAAAACGGCTTCTCGAGTTTTATAAAACGATCTTCGAGTTTTATAAAACGATCTTCGAGTTTTATAAGACGATTCTTGAGTTTTATAAAACGACTTCTCGAGTTTTAAGAGTCTTTGCAACACCAAAATGACCCATGAGACTTCGTCCATGAGATTCCATGACAAACAACTCCCTCAAAGAAAAATTTGGCACACACAAACGATAATCATAGAAAAGAAAACCATCATGCCTGAAATAATGCCCAGCAGCAAAGAACAATTTGTTCACCATCGCGTTTTAAGACTTTCTGAGCCGTTTTACGATTTAGCCATTTTAAGATTTTAGACAAGATTGTTCATTGATACGATGCCGTTTTCATAAAATATCTCGAGTCAATCGTATAGTTTGGCAATGTCCGGTGTTTCGTTTAACTGTTTCCGTTTTATACGATTTACTCGAGGTTTTACGAGAAAACAAGTCTTTAGCATTTTTTTATAAAATATCTCGAGTTAATCGTATAGTTAGGAAATTTCCAGTGTTTCGTTTAACCGTTTCCGTTTTATACGATTTACTCGAGGTTTTACGAGAAAACAAGCCATTTGCGGTTTTTATCGTAAAACTCCAACGGTAAGACAGATCGAGACGAAACAAGAGATGTTCCAATCATGTTTCAGAGTACGATCGAGTCGAGGGGCATGGACGGTTTGGTTCAGCTCGACAAGACGACAAACTGGTCAAGCACGGTCAGCTCGCAAGTTGGCGAGCTGGACGGGTCAGTTCAGCTCGCCAACAGGTGAGCTGGTCAAGCACGGTGTTCGGTTTGGATCGTTTCTCATTTTCTCGACCCAATATCCTTTCAGAGAATATAAGGAGGAGTAATCGTAGACGTTGATTTCGAGGTTACCATTTTTGACCCCAACAAACAAGGAGGTCTTTGTTGATTATTTCATACTTCGATACGAGTTTTCCGTAACTTCGTATATCCGTAGAAAGTCTATAATTTTTTGTACGCTTTTTCTGGGACTTTTAGCCATTGATTCCGTCCTGACCAATTTTTATCCCAATAGTTAGCCCTCCAGCTCATTAGAACCTTGAGCTTCTAGCGAGTGTTTAGAAAATTTTAGGCAAGTTAGGCGGAATTTATGGTTGAAAAGTTTCATTGAAAGTGGTATTCCCACTCTCATTGGAATGGAAAGCGGTAGGATTGGGGCTGCGCCTTGTGAAGGCTGCCTACGTACTCTCTTGAAGGGATCAAGCCTTTCGTAGTTCATCTCAGAGTTAAGGTTCGTTTGACCTGTTTTCCAATGAGACCTTTACAGTCTAGTTATGTGTAGATATTATCGAACATGACGATGTTGATGGTGTTTTGTATCAACCTCGAGACTTGCCTCGTAGGCTATTTGCTTCGACCGAGTGTGGCCATTATATTTTTGGACTGGCCGTATGTAGCTTCGAGTCTGTGCTGCTTTGCGGCTGTCTTTTAAATTGTGTTTCGCGTTTTAAGAGCAAGTTTGTGTTCGTATGAATGTGGAGGGAAGAATATGAATTGTCATCTTATAGTCTAACTCTTTTTTGTAGATCGCCTTATCTGTTTACTCGTTTTAGGATTTTTTAGAATCTCGTGGGCGTTTAGATATGGACGAAGTGACATGCCTTTATGATCTCATTTCATGCCTTGAGACATTAGAGACCAGTGTTCTGGGTTTAGGGTAAGACCTAGGTTTACTTTTGGTTTTAAGGCTTTGGATGACTAATCGGCGTTCATTTTGTCAGTTGCGATTTTAACCTGATTCCATTCCGATTTGAAGTCCGCGATAGATTCTCGGCTTATACGACTTGTCTGTTCGGAATCGAGCATCCCCGAAGAGGCTGACAAAAATTTGGATTTATTTATAGCACTATTACCCTTGTGTCGGGTGTATGAGAGCTATATCTGTGAGATAACTTAAGTTTGTTTAGGACTGTTGCGAGTTTGTTGTGATCAGCAACAAACTTAGGTGGTAGATGTTACCGTTTCTTGGACCTTCGCGAAGGATACGTATCTTAAAGGATTTTTGTATGTTTTGTAGTCGCGGATGGACTGTTGGGTCTTCCAAGAAAGTGATTTTATTGAGGAAGGTATTTTTGTCAAAAAAACTGTTCTTCAGGCGTCTGCGACGTCTCGCAATGCCAAAGATTTGTTTTTCTTTCATATGTCGCGTTTTGTGTTCGAAACAATCGCGGGCTTGAACATGTTACGCGGTGTTGCAAGGGTTTTGTCTTAACCCTGCTTTGCAGGAACACTTTTGTTGGGGTCAAAATTGGTACGACGGAATTAATAGCCAAAACTCCCCGCGAAAATACAAAAAGAACAGTTTTATGAAACCCGAGGAATAGTTTTATAAAACTCGAAAAATCATTCTATAAAACTCGAGAATCGTTTTATAAAACTCGAGAATCGTTTTATAAAACTCGAGAATCATTTTATAAAACTCGAGAAATCGTTTTATAAAACTCTAGAAATCGTTTTATAAAACTCGAGAATCGTTTTATAAAACTCGAGAATCGTTTTATAAAACTCGAGAAATCGTTTTATAAAACTCGAGAAATCGTTTTATAAAGCTCGAGAATCGTTTTATAAAACTCGAGAAATCGTTTTATAAAACTTGAGAAATCGTTTTATAAAACTCGAGAAATCGTTTTATAAAACTCGAGAATCATTTTATAAAACTCGAGAGATCGTTTTATAAAACTCGAGAAATCATTTTATAAAACTCGGGAAATCGTTTTATAAAACTCGAGAAATCGTTTTATAAAACTCGAGAAATCGTTTTATAAAACTCGAAGATCGTTTTATAAAACTCGAAGATCGTTTTATAAAACTCGAAGGTCGTTTTATGAAATCCGAAGATCGTTTTATAAAACTCGAGAATCGTTTTACAAAACCGCAAAAAACCGCAAAAAACCGAAAAAGCCGTAAGACGCGAACTAGTCGCAACTAGTTCGCCCATCGGCGAACAAAGCTGGACCCGGCTTAGTTCGCCGATGGGCGAACTAAGAAACACTCTCTAGTTAGCCCATCGGCGAACTAAGAGTCACTCTTTAGTTCGCCCATCGGCGAACTAAGCCGGACCCGGCTTAGTTCGCCGATGGGCGAACTAAGAAGCATTCTCTAGTTCGCCCATCGGCGAACTAAGCCGGGCCCGGCTTAGTTCGCCGATGGGCGAACTAAGACATGCTCAACTAGTTCGCCCATCGGCGATCTAAGCCGGGCCCGGCTTAGTTCGCCGATGGGCAAACTAGAGACTTCCCGGACACTCCGCGTCTCGATTTCCCGCATCTCTGATTCAAACTTACGTCTTTCGACACGATCGCATTCTAAATTACGGCTGAAACATCTCCCGTTTCATCTCGATCCGACTTACCGTTCGAGTTTTACGATAAAAACCGTAAAACTTTGTTTTCTCGGAAAGAACTCGAGGAAATCGTATAAAACGGCAACGGTTAAACAAAACACCGAACATTGCCTAAACTATACGATTTACTCGGGATTTCTCGTTAAAATCATAAAAATGCGCTTTTTAATAAAAAACGTCGAGTAAGTCGTAAAAAACGTGTTTTTAATAAAAATCGAGTAAATCGTAAAACCTTGCGATTAACTCGAGTAAATTATTAAAAACGACGTCAGATCAGGAAACGATCCCGTAAAAGTCGGAAAACAGTTTTTATCGCAAAACGGCCCGAAAGGACCTAAAACGCGATGAAAACCCATCTCGCAATTTTAACGGAATCTAACCCGCGGATTTGACAACGTTTTTGACGGTTTACTCGCAGAAGGAAAATAAAAGTCAAGTTTAGAGATAAAAGGAAGGTTTGAAGAGAAATAGAAGATTTCCGCAGAAGAAAAGGAAGGATCGAGAAGAATGGAAAATTCCCGATTTAGTCAAATCTGGGGGAAATGGAAAGATCGGATAGCCAAGGCGAGGAGTATATAAAGAGGAGGTCTAGGGCAGAAGCAGACACACGAAATTCAGAGCTCTCACCACAAAAACTAGCATTTAGGAATCTTTCCGTTTTTCCTGTTAGCGAGCTGCGTCTCATTTAGGGTTTTCTAGTTCTTACGTTTTCGGCTACTCTCTTTGTACCAGTTCAACGCAGATTCGGAATAAGAACCTCTTTGCTCTCTATTTTCGTTTATTCTCATTCAAATTCTAAGTTATCGTTTTCTTATTTTCGTTGTGCGGTTCTCGCAGATAGCCGGTTCCTCTGGAAACTTAGGGTTTTCCCGAAGTTTCCTTATNGTACCAGTTCAACGCAGATTCGGAATAAGAACCTCTTTGCTCTCTATTTTCGTTTATTCTCATTCAAATTCTAAGTTATCGTTTTCTTATTTTCGTTGTGCGGTTCTCGCAGATAGCCGGTTCCTCTGGAAACTTAGGGTTTTCCCGAAGTTTCCTTATTTACGATTTATTTGACAGTAGGGTGAAATCGACTCCCACAACTTTGATTTGCTTGCGGACATTCGCAGCCAAAACTTCTGTTCCTGTTTGGATGTTATGTAGTTGGATTCATGCTAGAGCAATTAGGACCGAGGGGTCGCGTAAATTTTTCCCGAAACGAAGCGTCTTTAATTACAGTACTTTGTGAAGTGTTGACCTTCCGAGATCTTTTTCATATATTTTAAGGATATATCATACAGCTTTAGGAGCTTTGTTACGAGAGTTTTCTTACACATCGGATTTTGTAGGCAACTCGCTTCGGAAATATAGTGAATTGTGAGAATGTAGAGCTTAGTCGATTTTTGACATTTTTACATTGTCCGTTGAATGTTTTGGCTTGGCGTGAAGGTTTTATTCAGCCGCATAGCCAAGGACGTAGTTGGTAAAACACCTTTGTGCTATTGATAAGGTCGAGTCGGTTTGGATCGCCCTTAAAGGGGATTTTGTAACCTAGCTCGTCATCAAAGTGAAGCGTGATTGGACAAGGGCCAAGTAGTGTTTGTCGAGATTGATATGTCAAGTATGTCCATGGTCTTAGAAAACGTTTTTTCCGTTTTAGGTTTGATTTATATGATGAATGTTTCGTATAATCTTTCCTTTGCTCGTATGGAAGTTGTTTTTTTTTTTATCTGAGGGAGACAAAGCCTAAGAAGCTCGATGCAGAGCCCGTGCGGAGTCGGTTGCGAGGTGGTTTTATTCTCGGATGTAATCGAGAGGAATGAGAGCAGATGCTCGTGAGCCGCAGGGCTAAAGAATGAGATCTTTCAGATCGTGCTGCGAGGAAACAAAGTTTAGATTGGTCATCCAGTGTCGGATCGTATAGCTTGGTATTTGCTATAAGGAAATTTATTTTTCGTAAAATATGTTACCTTTACTTTCAAAAGTTACTACGTACATCAAGGTCTTCGACTATACGATGGATTTCTTGCATAAGTAACGGGCGGCGAATTTAGTAAATTGAAGCGACGTATGGGGAGATGTCAAAATAACAATGCTTCCGCAAATTTTTGAGAAAACTTTTCCGCTTTGTTTTTGATTCTTCGGTGATAGTTTCTTGGAGTCACTCACAGAGTTTTACCAAAGGTTATTTCACCGAGATCTAGTCGCGATAATTTTTAGCGGGTTTCTTAAGCGGAACGAATCACTTGACCAGCAATAGGATCAGTCGGTGAGCAGGGAGGACGTGTTCTCTATTGCTGCTTCTTGTGTTCTCAATTTTTATTTGTCGCAAATGTTCTTGATATTATTCCGTGACTCACTTGGTTCAACGGAAAATGAGAGCAATGCTTTGATGCCTAAAAAATTTCTCGTATAATTTTTTGATTCTTATACGAAATTTGTTTTATCAAGTTGGAAAATATCTTTATGACTTAGGCAAATCATCGAGTTTCACTCTGAAGTTTGGCAGAGGTTTTCTAAACGTGTGATTGCGATGAGAGATGCTGTATAGTCGTCGAGATTATTTCCCAGATGTTTTGTATCAATTCTTAGCGTTTAGAAAAATCTTAGATTGTGTGGGAACCGAAATCCACACTGTCGATTTTCCGTCAAATATGGAAACTTAGGATGAAACCCTAATTTTCCCGAGGTCCTGGATCTCTGCGGAAATCACTAAAACAAACGAATTTAAAAGAATATGGATGAACAATGAAGAACAAAGAAACAAGAACTTGTATGAAAGCTTTTATTGAATGAAGAATTGACAACTGTTACAAGAAGAATTGAAGAACTTAGACGTCGAAACATTCTAAGGATCTAGATTGCTATTCAAAACGCTAAGTCCTAAATTCCTAAGCTAGCAGCCGTCTTTTTAGGTCTGATTTTCGTCCCACTCTTCTGCCATACGCCTCTGGTTTATATACTCCTTCCCTTAACGGTTCGATCTTTCCATTTTGCCCGGATTTGAGTATATCGGGAATCTTCCATTTTTCTCGATCCTTCCTTTTCTTCTGCGGAAATCTTCTATTTATCTTCAAACTTGCCTTTTATCTTCCGTCTGCGAGTAGACCGTCAAAGCGTTATTGTATCTTCGGGTTTAATTTCGTTAACGTCGCGAGATGGGTTTTTATCGTGTTTTAGGACCTTTCGGGCCGTTTTACGATAAAAACCGTTTTACGACTTTAACGAGACTGTTTCCTGATCCGATGCCGTTTTTTTACGATTCTCTCGACGTTTTTTATTAAAAACGTGTTTTTTACGATTTTAACGAGAAATCTCGAATAAATCATATAGTTTAGGCAATGTTCGGTGTTTCGTTTAACCGTTGCCGTTTTATACGATTTCTTCGAATTCTTTTCGAGAAATCAAAGTTTTACGGTTTTTATCGTAAAACTCGAACGATAGGTCGGATCAAGACGGAACGGGAGATCGAGGCGCAGGATATCCGGGAAATCTCTAGTTCGTCCAACGGCGAACTAAGCCGGCTGGCTTAGTTCGCCGGTGGGCGAACTAGTCGGGACGGGACTAGTTCGCCGATGAGTGCCTCCTAGTTCGCCCATCGGCGAACTAAGCTGGCTCGGCTTAGTTCGCCCGTGGACGAACTAGTCGTGAATAGTTCGCGTTTTACGGCTGTTTTGGTTTTTTTGCGGTTTCGTAAAACGATTCTTCGAGTTTATAAAACGATTCTTCGAGTTTTATAAAACGATTCTCGAGTTTTATAAAATGATTCTTCGAGTTTTATAAAACGATTCTCGAGTTTTATAAAACGATTCTCGAGTTTTATAAAACGATTCTTCGAGTTTTACAAAATGATTCTTCGAGTTTTATAAAACGATTCTCGAGTTTTATAAAACGATTCTTCGAGTTTTATAAAATGATTCTCGATTTTTATTAAAACGACTTTCCGTTTTAATAAATGACTTTTGCGGAAAGTAATGATTCCAGAAGTTATCGTAGACGTTGATTTTGAGATTACGGTTTTTGACACCAACAGTTAGCCCCCCAGCCTGCAATTCCTTGAGGAAATTTTGCGGGCGGATGGAGTTAGTTTTTAAATCGGAATCTATGGCTAAGATTTGTCTCGTTACGAGGAAGAGCTCTTTTTTTCTATAAGTATTGGATCATTACTTCTCATATCTTTTACCTCTCAAGTTTCTCTCCAACTTCTCTCTAGAAAAATTTTAAGATGTCTTCTTCCCAAGGTGATCAACAAAACTGTGAAGTCTCATCCAACGACAACCCTACGGCACATCCGCAGGATGCTCGGATTTCTGAGTTTCTCTTGTTTCAAGACGAGATGGACCGTAGCGATGCTGCGTCGGGCGACGTACCTTCGGTAGATCCATCCGTCCTTGCGAGAGAGGTCAAGGCTATTTTGGACGAAACGACCGATACGGTAGCGGATTCTTTGACGGGTGCTACTATCTAACCGTCGGGTGCGCCTACTGTTTCGCCCCTCCTTGCAGCCGAAAACGTTGCTACTTCTGCTGAGGTCGGAATAGCCATAGCTCCCACCACGGTGGAGTCGGTCGTGTCTCCGACCATGGGCGAAACGGTTGCGGCTCTTACCGCTGTTGAATCAGTTACGACTCCTGCCGCAGTTGGATCGGCTGAAGCTCCTACTGCGGCTGATCCAGTCATGATTCTAAGGCCTCCTGCTCCGGCCAAGAGGGTGATTGTCCTGGGACTTCCGGCGCTTAGCGCGACGCTGCCCGCTTCGGCGAAAGGCCGCAAGAGAACTCGTCCGAACCCTGATGCTCCCGCGAGAAAGAAAGCCATGAAGGGTTCCGAGACCGGAGCTTCGTCTAGCAAGTCACCGAGCTTGAAGTCGATGTCGCAGCAGCGTACCAAGGTACAGGTTCGCAAACATTCGTTTTTAAGAATATATTCGGAGCTGACCATCTTTCTTGGTTTTATTTGTTTTTGTTTTTTTTAGTTTGTTTCGTTGATCGATGGGATGATCAAAGAGTGCGGGTCCGAAGTTGAGCGTTTAGCCAAGGAGTTAGCTGAATCGCAGGAGAGGTCAGCTCAGCTCGAAGGAAAACTGAAGGTGATAGAAGATGTTCGTTCCGCAGAGGTGTCTCGATTTGAAGCTCGGATTAGCGATCTGGAGCGTGATCTCGGAAAGACTGCGGTCTCTCTGATCAAGGCGAAGGATTAAAAGAAATCCAAGGCTTCAGAGCTGCGCAGGCTTCAGCGCAAGATGAAGAGTTTCGAGGAATCAGCTGTCCGTGTGACTGAAAGATCTATTCCTATCGAGGGAAGTGATTCCGACCCGACTCTTGCTGCCGAAGACGTACCTCAGCCTGATGCGGAAAATGGTGACAACCCGGAGGTTGCTGGTGAAGGTAATGCGATGGATGAGGATGAGGCTCCGTGCGCGGAGAATGTTTGAAGTTGTAGTCTCTTACGGGACTTTTAAAAAAAAATTAGATTTTCATGTATTTGGCCGAGTGCGACTTTTGTACTTGTTCGGGACTGGCCTTTTATGGCTTTGAATCCCTTGTTGCTTCGGCAACTTTTATTTTCGTAATGGACAATCGTTTTTTATTTAAACCTTCCATTTAGAGTTGATATTGCGGGAGGTCCGCGAGTTGTTGTCTCGCATTCCATTCCCTTAGTGGATCGCCTGGTTCGTTTGCCCATTTTAGGATGTTTAGTAAATCGAGTGAGCGTTTAGATGTAGACGAAGAGACATGCCTTTAGGATCTCGATTCATGCCTTGAGACGTTAGCGACCAGTGTGCTGGGTTTAGGGCAAGACCTAGGTTTACTTTCGGATTAAGGCTGTGCGATGACTAGTCGGCTTTCTTTTTGCCCGTTGCGATTTTAACCTGATTCCATACCGATTTAGAATTCGCGATAGGTTCTCGGCTTATACGATTCGTCTGGTTGGAACCGAGCATCTCACCGGGAACAATTTCTAAGTTGCCCGGAAGTGCTGACCAAAAGTTTGGATTTCTTTTATAGCGCTATTACCCTTGTGTCGGGTGTTCGAGAGCTATCTCTGCGAGATAACTTAAGTTTGCTTAAGACTGTTGCGAGTTCGTTAGACCGAAAGGCATCACTTTATAGCAATAGGTTCCACGATCTGTCGACTTCGCTGTTGACCGCTTCGGCGCGTTCCGGCCCCAGTTTTCGTCTTTTTTGTTTGACGGGTTTGGATGTCGGGTCAACGTTGAATTCATGACATGTGATGTTTATGTCGATTCCTAGCATATCTTCCGCAGTCCAAGCGAACGTGTTCGAGTTTCATTTTAGACATGTCAGGAGTTCGACTTTTAAGGTCTCGCTCAGGTTCGCACCGATTTCGACACAACGTTCTGGAAAATTCTCGTCGATGCATACCGAGATGACGGGTTCGCAGGTTGGCTCGCGTTTACCTTCCAAAGCCTCGTCCGCTCGCAACTGCCAGAAGAGTTCCGTTTTATCTTGCTCTAGGGCATTGTCGAGAGACGTCGACTTCTTTTTCTTTTTGGAAGAGATATCGGCCGGCAGATTTTTTCGTTTTAAATCCGCGGCGTAGCAAACCTGCGAGGTTCGTCGATTTCCCCATATAGTCTCAATCCCGTTCGGAGTCGGGAACTTGAGACACATATGGTACGTCGACGGAATTGCTTGCATCGAATTTAACTGTTGGGGTCAAAATTGGTACGACGGAATCAACGGCCGAAACTTCCCGCAGAAATATAAAAGGAATCGTTTTGTAAAACCCGAAGAATCGTTTTATAAAACGACTTTTGAGTTTTATAAAAACGATCTTCGAGTTTTATAAAACGATTCTCGAGTTTTATAAAACGGTTTCTCGAGTTTTATAAAACGATTCTCAAGTTTTATAAAACGATTCTCGAGTTTTCTAAAACGATTCTTGAGTTTTATAAAACAGTTTCTCGAGTTTTATAAAACGATTCTCGAGTTTTATAAAACGATTCTCGAGTT
>CAKOAT010090822.1:156267-177593 GCA_932364175.1 Eruca vesicaria subsp. sativa | reverse complement strand
TTTTATAAAACGGTTTCTCAAGTTTTATAAAACGGTTTCTCGAGTTTTATAAAACGATTCTCGAGTTTTATAAAACGATTCTCGAGTTTTATAAAACGATTCTCGAGTTTTATAAAACAGTTTCTCGAGTTTTATAAAACGATTCTCGAGTTTTATAAAACGGTTTCTCGAGTTTTATAAAGCGATTCTCGAGTTTTATAAAACGGTTTCTCGAGTTTTATAAAGCGATTTCTCGAGTTTTATAAAACAATTTCTCGAGTTTTATAAAATGATTCTTGAGTTTTATAAAACGATATCTCGAGTTTTATAAAACGATTTCTCGAGTTTTATAAAACGATTCTCGAGCTTTATAAAACGATTTCTCGAGTTTTATAAAACGATTTCTCGAGTTTTATAAAACGATTTCTCGAGTTTTATAAAACGATTCTCGAGTTTTAAAAACGATTCTCGAGTTTTATAAAACGATTTCTCGAGTTTTATAAAACGATTTTTCGAGTTTTATAAAACTATTCCTCGGGTTTCATAAAACTGTTATTTTTGTATTTTTGCGGGGAGTTTTGGCTATTAATTCCGTCGTACCGATTTTGACCCCAACAAAAACTCGAGGATCATTTTATAAAACTCGAGAATCGTTTTATAAAACTCGAGGATCGTTTTATAAAATTCGAGAATCGTTTTATAAAACTCAAAGAATCGTTTTATAAAACTCGAGAATCGTTTTATAAAACTCGAAGAATTGTTAATTAAAACGATTAGAATCGTTTTATAAAACTCGAGGATCATTTTATAAAACTCGAGAAGCCGTTTTCTAAAACTCGAAGATCGTTTTATTAAACTCGAGAAGCCGTTTTATAAAACTCGAAGATCATTTTATAAAACTCGAGGGTCGTTTTATAAAACTCGAGAATCGTTTTATAAAACTCGAGGATCATTTTATAAAACTCGAGAAGCCGATTTATAAAACTCGAAGATCGTTTTATAAAACTCGAGGATCATTTTATAAAACTCGAGGATCGTTTTATAGAACTCGAGAAGCCGTATTATAAAACTCGAGAAGCTGTTTTATAAAATTTGAAGATCGTTTTATAAAACTCGAGAAGCCGTTTTATAAAACTCGAAGATCGTTTTATAAGACTCGAGAAGCCGTTTTATAAAACTCGAACATCGTTTTATAAAACTCGAGAAGCCGTTTTACGGTTTTTATCGTAAAACTCGAACGATAGGTCGGATCGAGACGGAACGGGAGATGTTTCGGCCGTGGTTCAGAATGCGACTGTGTCGAAAGACATAAGTTTCGAATCGGGGATGCGGGAGATCGAGGCGCGGGATATCCGGGAAATCTCTAGTTCGTCCAACGGCGAACTAAGCCGGCCCGGCTTAGTTCGCCCGTGGACGAACTAGTCGTGACTAGTTCGCGTTTTACGGCTGTTTCGGTTTTTTGCGGTTTCGTAAAAATGATTCTTCGAGTTTTATAAAACGATTTTCGAGTTTTATAAAACGATTCTTCGAGTTTTATAAAACGAATCTCGAGTTTTATAAAACGATTCTCGAATTTTATAAAACGATTCTTCGAGTTTTACAAAATGATTCTTCGAGTTTTATAAAACGATTCTCGAGCTTTATAAAACGATTCTTTGAGTTTTATAAAATGATTCTCGAGTTTTATTAAAACGACTTTCTGTTTTAATAAATGACTTTTGCGGAAAGTAATGATTCCAGAACTTATCGTAGACGTTGATTTCGAGATTACGGTTTTTGACACCAACAGATTTTCTTTTTCTTTTGGGATGATTTTGATGAGGCATCGCATTGTCCGAATATTTTTCCGCCTATCTTTACGAGAGTTTGCGTTATACAAAGCGTTTTCTAGATTCAAGGAAAAATGTTTTTTAAAATATGGGAGTATACGAGAGTATAGTATACACACCTACTCCCTCCCTTTTTTTTTTTGTTTAAAACGAAAGAAAAGCAGATGGATCTCTTCGAAGTATTGAGATGATCAACAATCTGGGTCTATTAAAGACCATGGTGGATTGATGATGACTTGGAGTATGTCTGTTTTACGAAAATTTCTAGGAACGAGTCGGTTTTACGACGACATAAGTTTTCTCTAGTTCTTTCTTTAGGACACAAGATGAGTACGCTCGAATGCGTGGCGATCGTTTCTCGGTTCTACGAGAGATTGGATCGGTTTACGAGTTCTGCCTAAACAGTTATAGAACAATAAATCGAGATAGAAAAAAATTTCTTACGACTTAGCATGCTAGACTATCCCCCTAAATTCTAAGTTCCCTAGATTTTATGGCAGTTTACAAGACGTTTTCTCCTTGCCTACGGTTGGGTCAAAAACAGTAATCTTGAAATCAACGTCTACGATTACTTCTCCTTACATTCTCCGCAAGGATCTCGGGTCGAGAAAACAAGGAAAGATCGAAACCGAACTAAACACACCTGTCAAGCTCGCCAACAGGCGATCTGACCACACATGTGACCAGCTCGCCCATTAGCGAGCTGAACACATCTGTCCAACTCGCCAATGGACGAGCTGACCACACATGTGACCAGATTGCCCATTGGCGAGCTGAACACATCTGTCCAGCTCGCCAATGGGAGAGCTGACCACACTTGTGACCAGCTCTCCCATTGGTGAGCTGAACACATCTGTCCAGCTCGCCAATGGGCGAGCTGACCACACCTGTGACCAGCTCGCCCGTTAGCGAGCTGAACACACCTGTCCAGCTCGCCAACAGGAGAGCTGACCACACATGTAACCAGCTCTCCCGTTGGCGAGCTGAACACACCTGTCAAACTCGCCAACGGGCGAGCTGACCACACATGTAACCAGCTTGCCCATTGGCGAGCTGAACATATCTGTCCAGCTCGCCAACAGGCAAGCTGAGTTCAATCATCTATGCCCTCGACTTGATGGTACTCTGAACCATGATCAGAACGTCTTTTGTTTCGTCTCAATCCGCTTTACCGTTTGAGTTTTACGATAAAATCCGTAAAAGGCGTGTTTTTAGTAAAACCTTGAGTAAATCATATAAAATGGCAACGGTTAAACAAAACACCAAACATTGCCAAACTATACGATTAAGTCGAGATGTTTTTATTAAAAACCGCAAAAGACGCGTTTTCTTGTATAACCTCGAGTAAATCGTATAAAACGGGAACAATTAAACGAAACATCGAACATTGCCAAACTATGCGATTAAATCGAGTTTTTTTAGAAAAAATCACTAAGAAAGTGTTTTCTCGTAAAACCTTGAGTAAATCTTATAAAACGGCAATGGTTAAACGAAAAATCGAACCTTTCCAAAAGAATACAATTAATTCGAGATATTTACTTAAAAACGGTATTGTATCTGGAAACGATTTCCTCTAAAGTCGTAAAATGGTTAAATCGTAAAACAGCCCGAAAGGTCCTAAAACGCGATAAAGGCCCACTCGTGACTTTGAATAAGGTCCAGCCAAAAGATACAATGATGGCTTGCCTATTATCCTCAGGATTGGATAAATGTCAAGATTGAAGATAGATAGAAGTTTTCCGAAGAAAAATGGAAAGATCGAGAAAAATGGAAGATTCCCGATAAGCGCAAATCACAGCGGAAAAGGAAAGACCAACCGCCTAGAGAAGGAGTATATAAGGATAAGGTAAAAGTCAAGAGGGGGCAGAGCTTTTTAGACCTAGAAAAACGGCTGTTAGCTTAGGCGAATTTAGGTCTTAGGTGGCTAGACTAGCAAGTCGGATGCTTAACGTTTTGTCGTCTAAGTTCCGCGATTCTCTTGGTAACATCTTCTCGATCTTTTTATCAATAATAGCCTTTGTGCAATCTCTTCATCTGTATTCTCTTATCTTTTTTCGTTTTAAGTGTGCTTCCGCAAAGAACCAGAACCTCGGGAAAATTAGGGGTTTCCCTAAGTTTCCATATTTGACGGAAAATTGACAGCGAATTTGGGTTCCCACAGTTTGGCGCTAGAAGGAGGGGGGGGGGGGTTTGGATTCTCTTACACAATAACCGCTGAACGAACAAAAAACGATATGCCTAACTCGAACATCAATGTCATCTCGTTCAAGGACAGGGCAACGATTGACTCGATCAAACCTCTCAACGACCTCCTTGTCATCGCGCTGACAATCCAGAATATGGATGTCGCAAGAATATTAGTCGATACCGGAAGCTCGGCTGATATCATCTTCAAAAACACCCTCGAGAGAATAAAAATTGATCTGTCCAAAATAGCGGAAAACTCAAGCCCACTAGTAGGACTCTCAGGTGAAATCACCATGACTCTCGGCACGGTTCAAGCCGGAAGCATCACGAAAACCGTCGAATTCCTAGTCATCGATCGACCCAAGTTCTACAACGCAAGCGTAGGAACACCGTGGCTAAACTCGATGCAAGCGGTACGATCAACGTACCATATGTGTCTTAAGTTCCCAACCCCGCGCGGAATCGAGACCATCTGGGGAAATCGGAATATCTCGCAGGTCTGATATGCCGCAGATTTAAACTGAAAGAGTCCTTCGGCTGACGCTCCCTCCAAAAAGAAAAAGAAACCGTCTGCCATCGACAACGCCCCAGAACAAGATAAAACCGAAATCTTTTGGCAGTCGCGAGCAGCCGAAGTGCTGGAAGGGAAGCGCGAGCCTACCTGCGAACCTATCATCTCGGTATGTATCGAAGAAGCGTTCCCAGAATTCTACGTTGGAATCGGTGCGAACCTAAACGAGTTTTTAAAAGACGAGCTCTTAGCTTGTCTAAAAAGGAATTCTAACACGTTCGCATGGACCGCAGAAGACATGCCAGGAATCGACGTAAACATCACTTGTCACAAAATCAACGTTGACCCTACGTCCAAAACCGTCAAACAAAAGAGACAGAAACTGGGACCAGAACGCGCTATGGCAGTCATCAATGAGGTCGACAGACTCCTCAAGGTTGGATCCATAACGGAAGTTAAATACCCCGACTGGCTCGCAAACCTTGTCGTTGTCAAGAAAAAGAACGAGAAGTGGCGAGTCTGCGTCGATTTTACTGACCTAAATAAGGCGTGTCCTAAAGATAGCTATCCACTGCTGCACATCGACCGGTTGGTTGAGGAGACGGCAGGAAACAAACTCCTATTTTTTCTATGGACGTTTTTTCCGGGTACAATCAGATCATTATGAATCTTGACGATCGAGAGAAAACAGCATTCATAGCCGATCGCGGAAATTACTGTTCTAAAGTAATTCCGTTCGGCCTTAAGAATGCCGGCGCAACTTATCAACGACTCGTCAATGGCATGTTCTCCGAAAAACTCGGAAAAACGATGGAAGTGTACATCGACGATATGCTCGTAAAATCTCTCAAAGAGCAAGATCATGTCGCACACCTTCAAGAATGTTTTGAGAGGCTCAATTTGCACAACAAGAAGCTAAATCTTGCCAAGTGCCGGTTCGCCGTCGCATCCGGCGAGTTCTTGGGATACCTCGTTACCTACCGAGGAATTGAGGCCAACCTGAAACAAATCATAGCGCTAATAGAAATGGTGTCCCCCAGGACAAAGCGCGAGGTACATAGACTGATCGGTAGATTCGCAGCACTTAATCATTTCATCTCGCGATCAACGGACAAATGTCTTCCTTTCTACGATACTTTGAAGGGAAACAAAAAGTTCGAGTGGACGGAGGAATGAGAGAAAGCTTTCCAACAGCTAAAGCATTACCTAGCTACCCCGCCAGTACTCACGAAATCGATGGAAGGGGAACCGCTATTTCTCTACATCGCAGTGTCAATAACGGCCATAAGTGGCATCCTCATTCGGGAAGAACGTGGCGAGCAAAAACCGATCTTTTACCTAAGTAAAACTTTCCTAGACGCAGAAACGCGATACCCGATGATGGAAAAATTGGAATTAGCGGTAGTAATGTCGGCAAGAAATCTAAGACCATATTTCCAGTTTCACACCATCGTGGTACCCACTTCTTTCCCTCTCCGCACAATTTTGTACAGCCCCAGCCAGTCGGGAAGGTTGGCAAAATGGGCGATCGAGCTAAACAAGTACGACATCGAATACCGTGCAAGAACCTGCCTGAAATCGCAAGTACTCGCAGACTTATGAGTAGAGCTCCCGACAGGAGGCACACCCGACCAGGAGCCGAACTCAACCTGGACCCTATACATTGACGGATCTTCATCCAAACAAGGTTCCAGATTCGGCATCTGACTGGCGGCTCCAACGGGAGAAGTGCTGGAGCAATCGTTTTGACTAGTTTTCCACGCCTCAAACAACGAAGCCGAATACGAAGCCTTAATCGCAGGATTACGGATAGCTCACAGTCTAAAGATACGCAACCTCCAAGCCTACTGCGATTCCAAGCTAGTGGCCAGACAGTTCAGAGGGGAGTATGAGGTAAGGGACGAAAGAATGGAAGCGTATCTGACCCTGGTTCAGAATCTAGCTCAAAACTTTGATCAATTCGCCCTCACTCAAATTCCCCGATTGGAAAACGCCCAAGCAGACGCTCTGGCTGCTTTGGCATCCAGTTCGGATCCCGGTCTGAGCAGGGTAATTCCCGTGGAGTTCATTGAACATCCTAGCATCGGACCGCCCATAGTCGTAAACCTGATCGACGAACCGGAAGACAACATCGATGAAAACGATGATCGCCCAGCCATAGATCAGTCTAACTACGGGTTCAGTCGTCCATGGATGGAAACGATCCTCGCTTACATAGCTAACGGGGAACTCCCATCGGAAAAATGGGCGGCCCAAAAAATAAAGACTCAAGCCGCAAGATATGTTATAATCGACGGAGAACTCTATAAGTGGAGATTTTCTGGAACACTCATGACCTGCGTGCAGGGAGAAAAGGCGCAGCAAGTAATGGAAGAAGTGCATTCCGGATCCTGCGGAAACCATTCCGGTGGGAGATCTCTCGTAATAAAAATTAAGCGTCACAGATATTTATGGTCGACAATGGTAAAAGATTGCGAGGATTTCTCACGAAAATGCGAAAAGTGCAAACGGCACGCCCCGACTATCCATCAGCCATCAGAAGTCCTCTCATCCATCTCAGCGCCGTATCCGTTCATGCGATGGTCAATGGATATATTCGGACCGATGCACGCATCAAAACAAAAACGTTTCTTATTAGTCATGACCGACTTTTTCTCCAAATGGGTTGAAGCCGATTCTTACGCAAGCATCAAAGACGCCCACCTAGAAAATTTCGTATGGAAAAATATCAATTGCAGGCACGGAGTCCCTTACGAAATCGTGACGGATAACGGGTCTCAGTTTATTTCGACTAGATTCGAAGCCTTCTGCGAGAAATGGAAAATACGATTAACGAAATCAACTCCAAGGTATTCTCAAAGCAATGGACAAGCTGAGACCATTAACAAAACTATCCTCGAAGGCCTCAAAAAACACCTTGACGCTAAAAAGGCAAGTGGGCAGACGAGCTCGAAGGAGTTTTGTGGTCACACCGCACGACCCCGAGACGAGCAACGGGAGAAACCCCATTTTCCCTTGTGTACGGAGAAGAGTGTATGATCCCGGCGGAAGTCGAATTCCTAGGAGTATGCAGGCGGCTGCTCCCGGAAAGAGAAGAGTTGAACAATCTGATGCTGCTCGACAAACTCGACCTGATTAACGAACAACGGGATCAGGCCCTTGTCCGAATTCAAAATTACCAACAAGCGGCAGCAAAGTACTACAACTCGAACGTACGAGGCCGTAGATTTCAAGTAGGCGAACTAGTCCTACGGAAAGTCTTCCAAAACACCGCGGAACGAAATGCCGGGAAACTGGGAAGGACCGTACAAGGTCATAAAGGTGGTCCGGCCGGGAGCGTACGAAATCACGAACATGCAGGACATCAAAATTCCCTGATCATGGAACGCATAGCATCTCAAAAAATACTATCACTAAGCAACACACTCTGGAAAAACTGAACTACGGGACGGCTTGATCCCTGCAAAAGGGTACGTAGGCATCTCGTCTCAAGTCGAGACCAGCTGTCCCCCCTAGATAAAAATGGGGGGAGGGGGGGGGGTAGGAGAGTATATGTATACTCCCGATATATCAAACTCAAAATTTCTTAAACAATTTTCAACGACGCGACCAAAAGAAAATCAAAATTTTGAATAAAGCGAGAAGTCGCCAATGTTCGGAAAATCGTTTCTCTTAAAAACAAAAACAAAAACAAAAACAAAAACAACAAAACAGTCCATCTCTTAAGATACAAATCCTTCGCGAAGGTCCAAACAACGTTAACATTTACCACCTAAAGTTTGTTGCTGTTCACAACAAACTCGTAACAGTTTCAAACAAACTTAAGTTATCTCATAGAGATAGCTCTCATACACCCGACACAAGGGTAATAGCGCTATAAAGAATTCCAAATTTTGGTCAGCACCTTTGGGGATGCTAGATTCCGACCAGACAAGTCGTATAAGCCGAGAACCTATTGCGGACTTTAAATCGGTACGGAATCAGGTTAAAATCGCAACAGGCAAAACGAACGCCGATTAGTCATCGCAAAGTCTTAAAACCAAAAGTAAACCTAGGTCTTTCCCTAAACCCAGCACACTGGTCTCTAAAGTCTTAAGGCATGAATTGAGATCCTAAAGGCATGTCTCTTCGTCGACATCTGAATCCTCTCTCGATTCTTAAGAGTCCTAGAACGAGCAAAAAAATAAGGCGACCTACAAAGAATTGGGATGCGAGACGATAACTCGCGGACCTCTCTCTACATTCACACAAACAAAAGCATTCTTCTCGATACAAAAGAAAACATAAGCCGATTGTTTATTCATCAAAGTAGCAAAAGCAACAGGGATTCAAAGCCATAACGGCCAGTCCCAAAATAAAAACATGGCCACACTCGATCAAAACACAAATATTTGAAATAAAAAGTCTCACACGAGACTACAACTTCAAACATCCTCCGCACACGGAGTCTCATCCTCGTCCATTACTTCATCGAAACTTGGTACCATACCATCACCTCCTTCATGAACCTCTAGAGCCTTGCTCTCATCCATACTCGGCCGAAAGGTGCACTCGGACATCAGGCCATCAAGAGCCGAACCGTGGTTGCCCTCCGTCTCCATTAACCCTAATTCGGCAGGGATATTCTCCTTGACCCATTCAGCCTCACTAACTATCGATCCTTCAAAACTCTTGACCTTGCGTTGGAGTCTGCGCAGCGCCGAAGCCTTAGCCTTGAGCAAAGAACTCGCAGTCTTCCCAAGATCCCGCTCCAAGTCACTAATCCTAGCCTCGAACTGATACACTTCCACGGAGTGTGCATCCTCTATCACCTTCAGCTTCCCTTTGAGCTGAGCGGACCTTTCCCGCGAATCGGCTAACTCCTTCGTCAAGCGCTCAACTTCAGAACCACACTCGCTAATCACTCCATTGATTAGCGAAACAAACTGAGCAATAAGGTAAACGGTCAGACACCAAACTCATCAAATAATAAAAATACGCTAACGGTGTACTCGCAAATATCTACCTTGGCTCGATGCTGTGACATTAGGCCCGAGCTCAGCGCCTTGTCCAATGAAGGACCAGCCTCGGAACCTTTCGTATATCTCCTCCTCTTGACCGCATAAGGGTTCACGCAGGGCCTTTTGTGACCTCTGGTCGAAGCAGCCAACGCCGAACTAGGCGCCAGCAGCCCCAAAACGATCACTCTCATGGCCGGAAGAGGAGGCTTTGGAACCACAACTGTCTTGATCTCGCTGGATACCGGGACTACGGTCGGCTTCAGGATCACGGCCGGCTCAACCTCAGTAGGCTTTGGGATCACGCCTATTTTGGCCTCAGAAGAAGCCGGGAAGGCGGATGTACTCGACGGCTCGATGGTGGTGGTCACCGAAGGTTCCGTAGCAACGCTCACCGATATGCCCTGAACGATTTCAGGAATGATCGAATCCGTTGGGATTTCATGAACTGGACTCGCCGCCTCTTCAGCATCCATCTCTTTCTGAAAAGAAAGGAATTCTGAGATATGAGGGTCCGGCTGGGCTGCTGTGGAATTGTCGCTGACCAAGACATCATGGTTTTGATGATCATCATTGGAAGAAAACATCTTGACAAGGAATTTTCCTAGAGAGAAGTTGGAGGAAGTTTGAAAGATTGAAGATATGTGAGGAAAGAAAGAAGTAATGATCCAATACTTATAGGAAAACTAGGAAGAGTCTATTTTCCGCAATAAAATAATCAACCTACTTTTCTGCAATACGAAAAGAAAAGGTGATCAGCCAATGGGCGAGCTGGCCACACATGTGACCAGCTCGCCCATTGGCGGGCTGAACACATCTGTCCAGCTCGCCAATGGGCGAGCTGGCCACACCTGCGACTAGCTCGCCCATTGGCGAGCTGAACACATATGTCCAGGGCGAGCTGACCACACCTGTCCAGCTCGCCAACGGGCGAGCTGGCCACACATGTAACCAGCTCGCCCGTTAGCGAGCTGAACAAACCTGTCCAGCTCGCCAACGGGCGAATTGACCACACATGTAACCAGCTCGCCCGTTGGCGAGCTGAACACATCTGTCCAGCTCGCCAACAGTAGAGCTGAGTTCAACCATATATGCCCTTTGAATCGATCGTACTCTGAACCTTGATCAGAACGCCTTTCGTTTCGTCTCAATCCGCCTTACCGTTTGAGTTTTATGATAAAAACCGTAAAAGGCGTGTTTTTAGTAAAACCTCGAGTAAATCGTATAAAACGGCAACAGTTAAACAAAACACCAAACATTGCCAAACTATACGATTAAGTCGAGATGTTTTTATTAAAAACCACAAAATACGCGTTTTCTTGTAAAACCTCGAGTAAATCGTATAAAATGGCAACGGTTAAACGAAACACCGAACATTGCCAAACTATGCGTTTAACTCGAGATTTTTTCATAAATAATCATTAAAGACGCGTTTTCTCGTAAAACCTCGAGTAAATCGTATAAAACAGCAACGGTTAAACGAAACACCGAACGTTGCGAAACCATAGAATTATTTCGAGATGTTTACTTAAAAACGACATCATATCAGGAAATGATCTCGTCTAAAGTCGTAAAATGGTTAAATCGTAAAACGGCCCAAAAGGTCCTAAAACGCAATAAAGGCCTACTCGTGACATTGAATAAGGTCCAGCCCAAAGATACAATGACGGCTTGCCTATTATCCGCAGGAGTGGATAAATGTCAAGACTGAAGATAAATAGTAGTTTTCTGAAGAAAAATGGAAAGATCGAGAAAAATGGAAGATTTCTGATAAGCGCGAATCGCAGCAGAAAAGGAAAGACCAACCATCTAGAGAAGGAGTATATAAGCATAAGGTCGAAGTCAAGAGGGGGCAGAGCTTTTTAGACCTAGAAAAACGGTTGTTAGCTTAGGTGAATTTAGGACTTAGGTGGCTAGACTAGCAAGTTGTGTAAGACCCGATCCCGGCCTCTCAGGCCGCGGTCAAAGCCTCACGTCCCTCAGTCCTCTTCCGGACCGAACCTCAAAAAATTCCGCCCTTTATTTGTAATATCGCCCATAGGCGAGGGAAAACTTAGATCTTAGCTTAAGACTACCTTAGTACTTCCTAGTTTAGATCATTTCTATTCATACGCAGAGGATTATACTCTTAGCTGACTTAAAGAGCTGGATGAGCTTGCTAAGTCAGCTAAGAGTATGAACTAGCTAAGTCAGCTAGGAGGATGAGCTAACTAAATCAGCTGGACCAATGAGCTAACAAGCTCCATGGATGTGGCAAAGGTATGATCTAGCTACTCTCTTTTAGATCTAGATAGAATGGTTTAGGGGAATGGAACCTTGGACTTGTAGGACTTGTACCATGTAAGGATCGATCTATAAGCTGGAAGGTAGTTCAGTGAACTGACCAAGGCATAGACGATTAGATTGGACAAGTGTTAGATTGGTTTTAGACCAATGGTTAATATAGTATAATCCGCTGCGTATGAATATAAATGATCTAAGCTAGGAACTAAGGTAGTCTTAAGATAAGATCTAAGTTGGCCCTCGCCTATGAGCGATATTATAAATAAAGGGCGAAAATTTTTGAGGTTCGGTCCGGAAGAAGACTGAGTGATGTGAGGCTTTGACCGCGGCCTGAGAGGCCGGGATCGGGTCTTACAAGTCGGATCCTTAGAACGTTTTGTCTTTCGTTGAAATACCAACAAGAATATCAGAGTGAGGAAGGGATTTCAACATCGGAGTTTATGTTCTTGTATCTTCGTATTGCTGGTTTTACTTAACTGACTAGGTGTGCTTCGTAAATCGTTGAAAAATCCATCACACGTTTAAGATTAGATGTTTTCTAATTAACGTGCCAGAATTTCGTAAAACCGGATTGTGTTTAGAGAGTTCAAATCTCTCATGTAGTTTAGGAAACTTTGGTGTTGAGTCAACCGTTGCCGTTTTAAACGATCGATTCAAACTTCTACGAGAAAGCAAGTCTTTGTGGTTTTTATTGAAAAGTTCCAACGGTTACTCTGATTGGGACAAAACAAAAAATGTTTCAATCGAGATTCAAGATAGAAAAATTTCGATCCGTCGAGCTTGTCCAACTCACCCACAGGCGAGTCGGTGAGTACAGACTCGATTCATCGAGCTGACTTATTATCGTCGTACAATCTCAACGGAAACTCCGATTGAAACGAAACGAAAAGCAGTGCGATTATTGTTTGGAGTACGATCAGGCTCACCGCGGTGGTGAGTTGGATGGTGCGGACCCTCGTGGAAAAGTCAGTGCCTCGAGGGTGAGGTAAAAGGCCGACCAGCTCGTCGGCTTGGCGAGCTGGATGGTACAGTCCAGCTCGCCAAGATGGCGGGCTGGACGGTACGGCCAACTCTGCGAGTAGCCTTTGGATTTTTTCCGTGAGTAACCTAGGGTTTTTCTGCGAGTAACCTAGGGTTTTTCTGCGAATAACCTAGGGATTTTCCGTGAGTAACCTAGGGTTTTCTGCGAGTAACCTAGGGTTTATTCCGCGAGTAACCTAGGGTTTCTTCTGCGAGTTGTCTAAGGTTCTTATGCAGTTTCTAGGCGAGCAAGTTTCATTTTTCCGAAAAGTTCTCGGAAAATGTCTTTTGGTCAACCCATAGGTAATGAGATTTGTCCAACTCGGAAATAAGAATACGGGGTTTGATAGATTTTATCATTTCCTTTTGCGTTCAGAGAGAGAAATTACGAACTTTTTTTGTTGCTCCTCGCGTGGAGTAGCGATTAGGTTTTTGATTTTGTTGAGTACTACAGCGTTTGCGTGAGCTTTGGCTGTAGGAGTAGTCGCTGTTGGAGTTGTTTTACCAGCGTTTTTGCGAGCTGCAACTTTTTCTTTCATATATCCAGACATCGTTTTGATCAAGCGTTTTGCGGCTATGAGTTAGAGTAAATCCGTAACCCCCCCCTTCTAGCGCCAAACTGTGGGAACCGAAATTCGCATTGTCGATTTCCGTAAAATAAGGAAACTTAGGAAAACCCTAATTTTCCAGAGGACCCGGATCTCTGCGAGAGACAACGACAAGTAACCAAATAAATGCGGAAAATATGAAAAACATGATAAAACAAATTTATAAAGAAAATAGATCTTATTTCGAATTCGCGTAAGAGCGTTGCAATCATTGCAAGAGATTAAAAAGGCTTTGGCCGCAGGGTCCATCAGCGAGTTACCTAGCGACATACAACCCTAAACCTAGTTGACTTGCAGCTCGATAACAAAAGACGAAAAAGATAATAAAAAAGGTTTTCATTGATTTCGGACTGAACCTTATGAATTGCTGCCTACGTACCCCTTTCGAGGATCAAGCCGAACGTAGTTCAATTGATAGAGCTGGACATGAGATCGAACTGCCTAGGCGAGTTCGTCTAGTAATTGAGTGCCAGTCATTGAAACCGAACTTTTCGAGAATAATGCTTAAGTTTCTAAGTGCAGAGAGTTCTAAGTCTAAAAGAGTTGTAAAAATTCTGCCTCCTCTTGACTTCGACCTTATGCTTATATACTCCTTCTCTAGGCGGTTGGTCTTCCTTTTCCGCCCCGCTTTGCGCTTATCGGAAATCTTCCATTTATCTCGATCTTTCCATTTTTCTTTGGAAAACTTCTATTTTGTCTTCATTTTATAGTTTGGCAATATCCGGTGTTTCGTTTAACCGTTTCCATTTTATACGATTTACTCGAGGTTTTACGAGAAAACAAGTCTTTAGCGGTTTTTTTATAAAATATCTCGAGTTAATCGTATAGTTTGGCAATGTCCAGTGTTTCGTTTAACCGTTGCCATTTTATACAATTTCCAGTGTTTGGCAATGTCCAGTGTTTTGTAAAACTCCAACGGTTCAGAGTACAATCAAGTCGAGGTGCATGGACGGTTTGGTTCAGCTCGACAAGACGACGAACTGGTCAAGCACGATCAGCTCGCCAGTTTGCGAGCTGGACGGGTCAGTTCAGCTCGCCAGCAGACAAGCTGGACGGGTCAGTTCAGCTCGCCAGCAGACAAGCTGGACGGGTCAGTTCAGCTTGCCAACAGGCGAGCTGGACGGGTCAGTTCAGCTCGCCAACAGGCAAGCTAGCTTGCCTGTTGGCGAGCTGGATGGTTAATTCAGATTGCCAACTGGCGAGCTGGTTAATCACGGCCAGCTCGCTAGCTGGCGAGCTGGTCAGTTGTTCGGTTTCGATCGTTTCTCGTTTTCTCGACCCGAGATCCTTTCGGAGAATATAAGGAGAAGTAATCGTAGACATTGATTTCGAGGTTACCGTGTTTGACCCCAACAAACAAGGAGGTCTTTTTTTGATTATTTCATATGTGGGAACCGAAATTCGCACTGTAAATTTTCTATCAAATATGGAAACTTAGGGAAAACCCTAATTTTCCTGAGGTCTTGGATCTCTGCGGAAACACACTTAAAACGGAAAAGATAAGAGAATACAGATGAAGAATTTGCGCAAAGGCTATTATTGATAAAGAGATTGAAAAGCTGTTACAAGGAGAATCGCGGAACTTAGACGACAAAACGTTCTAAGGATCCGACTTGCTAGTCTAGCCACCTAAGTCCTAAATTCGCCTAAGCTAACAGCTGTTTTTCTAGGTCTCAAAAATCTCTGCCTCCTCTTGACCTCGTTCTTATGCTTATATATTCCTTCTCTAGGCGGTTGGTCTTTCCTTTTCTGCTGCAATTCACACTTATCGAAAATCTTCTATTTTCCTCGATCTTTCCATTTTTCTTCAGAAAACTTCCATTTATTTTCAATCTTGACATTTATCTATTCCTGCGGATAATAGGCAAACCGTCATTGTATCTTTGGGCTGGATCCTGTCTAAAGTTGCAAGTGGGCTTTTATCGCGTTTTAGGATCTTTTGAGCCGTTTTACGACTTAGCCGTTTTTCGACTTTAGACAAGATCATTTCCTAATACGACGAATTTTTAAGTTAAATCTCGAATTAATCGTATAGTTTGGGAATGTTCGATGTTTCGTTTAACCATTGCCGTTTTATACGATTTACTCGAGGTTTTACTAAAAGTGCGTGTTTTACATTTTTTATCGTAAGACTCAAACGGTAAGTCGGATTGAGATGAAACGAAAGACGTTCCGATCACAGTTAAGAGTACAATCGAGTCGAGGGGCACAGATGGTTGAATTCAGCTCGCCCATTGGCGAGCTGGACAGATGTGCTCAGCTCACCAACGGGAGAGTTGGACAGGTGTGTGTAGCTCGCCCATGGGCGAGCTGGACAGATGAGTTCAGCTCGCCCATGGGAATGCTGATCATATGTGTGGTCAGCTCCCCCATAGGCGAGCTGGACGGTTGTTCGATTTTGGTTCTTTTCTTTTTTTTCTCGGTCCGAGATTCTTTCGGAGAATGTAAGAAGAAGTAATCGTAGACGTTGATTTCGAGATGACTGTTTTGACCCCAACATCATACTTAGATACGAGTTTTCCGTAACTTCGTATCTCCGTAGGAAGTCTATAGTTTCTCGTATCTCCCAATGGATAAAGGTACAGATACCTGAATAGATACCCTCATTTCACCTTCCTCATTAAGCCATTGTAGTCGATATGGTTAGGATGTTTCTAAGTTGTCAAGCCAAGCGTCTTTACCATTGTCTCACTAGCAACATTGACACAACTTCCAGCATCAATGATCAGACTACAGACATGTCCTTGCACCATACAGCGTGTGTAGAAAAAGTGCTCTCTTTGTTCTAGCTCTTCAGTTTTGTTTTGCATACTGAGAGTTCTTCTTGCAACCAACAATCTACCACGGACTGGTTCTTCTTCATACTCTTTGTCTGAAAGCTCTCGAACATCCACAGGTTTCTCATCTTCAGATTCAAACTCTCCATTATCCATAAGAATCATAACTCTCTTGTTGGTACATTCATTGGCATAGTGCCCACTCCCTTGACATTTAAAACATTTAACATCTCTGGCACGCGAGTTTGTAGCCTCCACTTTACTCTTGTCTTTAATGTAGATGCTACTAGACTTAGGCTCTTCCTTTGGCTGTGGCTTACTCTCCTTTTGATAACTTGGTTTGTCATCCTTAGAGGTCTGGTATCGACTAGAACCATAACTGCTACGCGCATGACTTCTTCTTCTAACTTGCTGCTCCACAAGATAGCTTTGTGTAGCATCCCCTCTATCTCTAAGTAGTGTTGCATCTCTACTTTGTCTTGTATCTCACGGTTGGGTCCACCAAGAAACCGTGCCATAGTAGCTTCACTGTCCTCAGATACAAAAGCTCTCAACATCAGCAGTTCCATCTCTTGAAAATATTCCTCTACAGTCCGTGATCCTTGTGTGAGCAGTCTCAGCTTTTGATGAAGATCACGATGATAATTACTTGACACAAATGTCTTGCGCATCATAGCTTTCATCTCTTCCCATGTCTCAATAGGGAATTCACCATTGCACCTCTTGTTTGTAACAACTGATCCCACCAGCTCAAAGCATAGTCATTGAACTCAGTAGCATCAAGTTGAACCTTCTTAATCTCTGAGTAATATTGACAGTTGAAGACAAGTTCTATCTTCTTTTCCTACTCAAGATATGCATCTGGATCAGCTTTGCCATGGAAAGGATGGATTTTGAGCTTTAATCCAGATAGCTAACTGTGTCTGTGTCTACGGCCCTCATGATCATGTCGAGATCTTCTACTGCTATGTCTCGAACCGGAGCTATGATTACTTCTCTCGTAGAAAGAATCAGTCTCTTCTGATCCAGCATGCCCACGCTTATCACGTCGGTTCCTTCTTGGCTCATGTCTCTGACCAGTTGTTTGCCCCTGTTCATCATTCGAACTCTTATCATATTTCTCTTCTGGCAACTTCACCATAGCATCCATAACAGTTTTAGTGATTGCTTCTTGTAACATCTTGTTCCTTCTCATAAAAGTTTCATCATCCTCTTCGGATCCCATTGCTTCTTGATACACAAAAGACTTGAACCAGTAAGTAGTTCAAAGAAGTCGAAACACTAAAGGATTCAAATAAGGAAACAAAGGATTCAAACAAAGCGGAAATCGATACTTGAGCAACATGTGACGTTTTGAACTTTTCCCACTTTTTAAAATCGAAACAAAACAGATCAGATTCAACAGATGATGAATTGTAATTCAGAAGACACTGATCTATGCTATTAAGAGCAGATCGAAACATACAAATACTAGAAACATTCGGATCTAGCAAACCAGTAATGTAATCAACAATAATATGAAGGGTTTGGTTTAAAACTTCATCGAAATTCTTAGATCTATCAATATTGAACCACGAAACTGTTGCGGTCAAAATCGGTCATGACGGAATCAATGGCTAATAGTCCCGGAAAAAGCATACAAGAAACTGTAGACTTTCTACGGAGATATGTTGAGGTCTGCACTTAGAAACTTAGGCTTTATTCTCGACAAGTTCGGTTTCTATGACTGGCATTCAATTACTAGACGAACTCGCCCAGGCAGTTCGATCTCTTGTCCAGCTCTATCAATTGAACTACGTTCGGCTTGATCCTCGAAAGGTGTACGTAGGCAGCCTTTCATAAGGTTCAGTCTGAAATCATCAAAACCTTTTTTCTTATCATTTTCATCTTTTGTAATCGAGCTGCGACTCAACTAGGTTTAGGTTTTTATGTTGCTAGAACTAGGTAACTCTCTGACAGCCCCTGCGGCCAAAGCCTTTATAATCTCTTGTAACGATTGCAACGCTCTTACGCGAATTTGAAATAAGATTTACTTTCTTTATAAATTCGTTTTATCATGTTCTTCATATTTTCCGCATTTATTTGGTTTTTTGTCCTTGGCTCTTGCAGAGATCCGGGTCCTCTGAAAAATTAGGGTTTTCCTAAGTTTCCTTATTTTACGGAAATCGACAGTGCAAATTTTGGTTCCCACAGAAACAATAGATCTACCAATCCTGACGATGAAAACAATCAGATCGAGTGAGGAAAGACACACAATAACCGAATGATCAATGGTATGAAAAGATAAGAAGAAGATCGTATGAACACACAAAATAGAAATCGTAAACTTCCCTTTCCAGAGTGCTCTGATACCACTTAATACACTCCTAGGATGCTTCTCTGGATGGATATGAATAGATCCTTGCATAAACGAATCAAAGACTCAAGTTTATCAAGGCTGTGGATCGATTGGTGACACAAGAGGCTGCGGAAAGGCTCCTTGATACTCCTAGGGTTAGATCAGATATGACACACCTCTCTGAAAACCTTAAATGTTGGATATTACACACCAACAGACTGGATATTATGCACCAGACACTCGTTTACTCTCGACAAGCAAAGGAGAAAGAAAACACAATGGTTTTTGATAAAAGAAGACTTGATTGATACTAGGGTTGCCGTCACAAACATATATACAGTGAAAGCTTGGAACAGGCTCCAAGCATTTCAAAACCAAAGGAACACGCTCCTCTAGTTTATGCAGAAATAAAGATAAAACCTTAAAGAAATAACATAAGGTTGGTCCGAGAGTATCATCTAGGTGATGTGTTAGCTAGACTAAGGCCTCGTTAAAAATCTTTCTTTGCAAAACTCATTGGGACAAAAACAAACATAGGAAAAGAGCACACATAGCTAGCTAGCCTAGATAATACTCAGCTTGATGGTGAAATGGTTTGAATGATGATAAGTGTGTTTTGAAGTATCAAGCTTCCTCCAAGACGTTCTTCATTCTCCAAAGACTTCTGGATCATTCCTCCAATAGCTTCCTTGAGTTTCTTGGTTCTGGATCTAGTAGTCATGGGACCTCTAGGAATGGTTAAGGCATCATCTTCTTCAGCTGGTTTGTCTTTAAGTGCTTCATCTCTATCTCCATCAGCTATCTGGTCCATGATCATATCAAGAGAAGACTGTCTTTACTACTCTACTTACGTGTTCATCATCAGAGTTATGTTGTCTCCTTCAAGTAGAATCCTTCCTGCAAATACACATTTACAAACGGGTTATTGATCCACAAGCAGACAAAGCAAATAAAAGACTTGTTACCAAAAGAGTGAGTGCTCACCAAGTGGTTTCCCTGTGTTCTTCTTGATTCTCACTTCCTCAGCTTCATCCAACACTATGTTCATGTAATCGTCAAAACCCTGCAAAAAGGAGAGGAATAAATCAGTGAGAATGCCATCATCACAAACCTCAAATTAACATAGACATACAAAAAACGTCAACCCTAACCCAAAAGTATAGTAATGCAAATTGAAATCCAAGGTCAAGTATGCAACTCCAAGTTTTTAACGAAGGAGACTGATACGATCACAAATCTCACGTTTCTCTGAATCAGCAGAGAGTCAGCATGAACCTTAACTCGAAAAAAGTAAAAGTATAGCATAGCAATACAAATTGAAACAAAGGAACGTCCAAAATCAAGTAAGCAACGGATGACTGATCTCCGAGAAACTTCAACATAAACTCAAAGAAGAATAAAAGTATCTTCACGCAGATTGGAACAAAGAACATACAAAGTCAAGAAGACAGCCCCAAGTTATAAACAAATGAGAATGACCCATTTATACATCTCTGAATGAGCACAGAGTCGATAAGAAAAGTATCTTCACGCAGATTGGAACAAAGAACATACAAAGTCAAGAAGACAGCCCCAAGTTATAAACAAATGAGAATGACCCATTTATACATCTCTGAATGAGCACAGAGTCGATAAGAAAAGCTTCAATATTTAAGTCTAAGAAAAGCTAAGTTGAAAAGAATCAAAGGAAACAAACAAAAACTGAAACAAGATCCAAAGTCAAAGTGGGCAGCACCGCAGAAACGATTGACAATGACACAATCATGCATCTCATCACAACATAGTCAACCTTAAAGAAGAGCTTCAATCATAACACGAGAAGAAGAAAAGTGTAGCAGTACAAAAGTCAGGATGGATAAAGCGTGGAATATCCCTAAGAATCAAAACTAGCTTTGTCTTAACAATCAAATATATAATAACTTACAGTAAATCTTCCTTCAATTCTCAAATCTTTCTGCTCAAAAAGCCAAATCTAGATACTAGCATTCTGCATCATATAAACAAGACGAATCAAGCTAAACCCAGGAAAATCCATGGATAACTAAAGTTGCAAGAACACACAAATTATAAGAAATTTTTTTTTTTGTTAGATTTAGAAACTCTCTCAAAACTAAACTTCTCAATATGTTTCTCTTGAGGGATGCAAGTCGGTAAATTCAGAAACGGTAAACTCAGACATTTCGTATATAATATTATAATAATCTGAATATCACATCCCATGTAGTTACTACACAATGCATCAAATCGGTAAATTCAGACATTTCGTATATCTATATATATAAAGAAATGTTCACTCCCTCTAGCCTATGCCACGTCATTAAATAGAGAAAAGAGGGAGTGACAAGTGTCATCTATCACTAAACCCTCTGCGTTTTGTTACAAAAACATATCATCCGTTTGGGCTTTTGTTTTGTTGCAGCCCATAATATTGATTTACAGCCTGGTCCGTTTAGAAAATCATTACTCTCCCATCTAGGATGCAAATAAAAAACCATTGTTATTTGGTAACGGGAAGTGAGTTTCAACATTTTAGTAAACCGGAGTTTAATTTTTTTGCACTCTATTAACTTGAACTCTGGTATGATACAAAAGACCAATATTGTTCATCAATGAACTATGAATTCTATAAACAAATCAAATTATTTTGAATATTGAAAGAATAAGATTATAAACAAACAAAAACTAAATGATCACAAAATATACATATCTCGGAAAAGCTGCGAAGTGATGAATGCTGATAAAATAATAACAGAAAAGTTGTTTCGCATTATTAAACTTGACCAAGTGTTTGGAAATA
>CAKOAT010090822.1:143965-155818 GCA_932364175.1 Eruca vesicaria subsp. sativa | reverse complement strand
TATAAAGAGTAACGATAGTTTCATATTATCCATTTATCTAGCTTAAAATATTTTAGTTATAATGTATAAATTATTTCTTTAACATCTTGATTCTTGAATTCATTAGTTTTTTTTGTCTAATGTATAAAGAAAACAAATAAAAATTTGAAATTTTATAATAACAGACAAGTTAAAATTACTAAAATGAATCCTTAAAATTATTGTAAAAATTATGAACGTTAGTACTATTTTTAGCTAAAAGTAGATTAAACATTTAAATAGTACGTTGTACAATCAGAATTCTACAAACTCACTAGCAACAAACCAACTCCTCCAGTTGTTCTTTGCCAATGACCTTCTCCCGCATAACATTTTTAAAAAACACACATCATACAATCATTGCTTCCAAATCCTAACCTAACACACAGATAACTCTAGACGTTATAAGGAGCGAATTGACCATACAAAGAATAATCGATTAGGATTATAACATCTCCAACCAAATGAACATACAAAAAATGTGTACAATATTTTTATATTTTATACAAACAATTCATGACATCCCGTGCGTAGCACGGGCTTCCCCTAGTANACAATCATTGCTTCCAAATCCTAACCTAACACACAGATAACTCTAGACGTTATAAGGAGCGAATTGACCATACAAAGAATAATCGATTAGGATTATAACATCTCCAACCAAATGAACATACAAAAAATGTGTACAATATTTTTATATTTTATACAAACAATTCATGACATCCCGTGCGTAGCACGGGCTTCCCCTAGTAATATTATAATAATCTGAATATCACATCCCATTAAATTTGTCACTGTCTATATGTATATTGATCATATAGTTTGTTTAGGCTTTATTTTTAAATATAATTTAACTGAAAAAATTTCACTGACGAAATTTAATAGTGATAATTTCACTAAGAAATTTTTGTTATTTAATATAAATTTTAAAAAATATTAAATCTTATAAATGGATACTATTATATTATCTAATAATCTATCAAGTAAATTTTCAACTCACCAATTTAATAAAAGCAACTCTTATAAAATACACATTAAATGTAATGAGAAAAAAAATGAGAGTAAGCATAGCATTAGATCTTTTGGTTGGGTACGGATCGGTTCATTTCAGATCTGAGTCCTTCGGATTCTAAACATTTAAACCTAATTAAATATTTGATTTTTTTTTTCAATTTGGTTTCATGTTGGTTTCTTCCGGATCCGGACCATAATTAAAATACCTGTAAAATATATGTAATGAATATATAACATGTCCAGATAGGTTTTAATATTCAAGACCTGAAAAGACTAGAAGTACCAAAAATATATACATATCCAAAAAGATCCAAAATTTTAATTGAATTCTGATCCGAGAAATCAAAAGTACCTAAAATTTATTCGAATACCCAATTTTTTTTTTAATATTTGAAATTGCCTTGAACCAAAAACTATAACTGAAAATTCAAACCTGAAAACTAAAAATTATCCGAATAACAAAATAATATTCGAAATACCCAAATATACCTAATATATATACACCAAATATTTTTGAGTACTTCGAATATCCGTTAGGATCTCAGGTAGGACATGGACTTGACATATACTTGCGGATCCAGGAAAAAAAAACCCAATATGTACTTTTCCTTGGACCCGGACCAAATCCAAACCTCTGTTTTTAGATTGATTTCGGTTCAGTTTATCAGATCAGGATAATATGTTTAGGCATAACAAAGAGTAAAATAAAATCTACATACAAAATATCAAATAAAACTAATACATAAATTATATTATTTGCTTTAAAAAATTCTTTTTGGGTATAATACTACTTTGTAACATAATAATATACAAACAATAAAAAAATTAATATTTAAATTTGTTTATAATCCGTGCTTTCAGAGAGACCGGGACAAAATCTTGTACTGCATTAAGAAACAACAGGCCAACAAACGTTTTTAAATTTCTTTTCACAAAAAAAAAATTAAAAATCAAAAGTGTATGAAATTGAACAACAACAAAAAAAAAAATTATCCTCATAAAATTTTTAAAATAAATAAAAATCAAGGAAGCTATATAAAATTAAAAAGAATTTATAATTTAATTTGTGATACTAATACAAAACTGTAGAATGTTTTTACTCGAAATTAAAAAATGAAAATACTGTTTTGGGTCGTTATTTTGGACTGAAGATATATTCAAAATTCAGTTTAAACATTAAAAAGATGCATTAATACTTCATATTTGTTTAAAATATAAAATGTAAAATATTAAGTTAGAAAGTATGAAAATTGTATTTATTTTTATAACAATGCAATACCATGATTGGTATTTTAAAAGAGAAATTGTAAAAAAAAAAATAATAAAAATTAAATAAATTGTGCATATCAATAGAGAATATCTTGATTATCCATTGAGTTGTAATCCAGAATTATATTTATTTATATCTAGATTGTAATATATTTTTAACAAATGATATAATAAATTGTAAGATTTTTCATAAAATTTTTAGTGGATATAACTAATGCAACATTTTTAAAATTGGTTTAGGTATTCTTATTAAGCAAAATATTTTGAATAAGAGATATAATTTAGTTTTACTTAAAACAATGAGTATTTATATTAGTTTTACCAATTATGATTGTAATAAAATATAATGGAGTCACTATAAAATATATTATAAACACTAAATCATATACATATATAATCAAAGTAATAAACAAAACATGATACAAAGAATATTTAACAAATTTAAATACATATAATCTGCGAGTAGCATACTGACACCTAGTATATAGTACTTTTACATTTGATTGTCGTTTTTCTTTAATTTTATCCCATATGCATGCATGGACAAATGATCGAAAGTAAAATAAAATAGAACTTGCATATTTGGATCCGAGCCTCCATATGTAAAGAAATGATCTTTGGCCATATGTAAGAATATCTGTAAGGAAATGATCTTTGGCCATAGAAAGTATACCACTAAATAGAACTCATATGGAGGAACGGGATGGATGGTATTTCATCAACAATGAGAAATATATGGTTAAATCAGGATATCAGATGAAAGCGGTACATCCAGATAAAGAATCACCATCAGTAGTCTTTGGACCACAGTTGACATACTGAAAAATTTATATTGGAAAATGAGGTGTCCACCGAAGATAAAACACGTCTAATGGCAGCTGATATTGGGATGAATAGCGATTAAGAAAAAAATTGTCATCGAGAGGGATACAAGGAGACACTTATTGTGCCCGCTGCGGAGCGGAAGAGGTATCCGTTAATCATGTTTTCTTTGAATGTCCTCCAGCGATACAGACCTGGACATTATTAAAGAGACCATCAAATCCAGCTAGCTTTCACACTGACTCTCTCTTTACAAATATAAATCATTTATCTGGAGATTACAGCCACAGATGGACGATCATCAGTTTGCCTGAATTATGTAGTATATTTCGGAATGAAGGAGTGGCAAGACCTTCAGTAATTTACACTTTGACCCCATGGACACGCTCAAATTAACGGAAACGGAATCAACACTTTGGGATGAGGCTCAGGTGCCACATCTACAAATGGGAATACAACATGGGGCTGCTCCTACCCTACCATCAATCTTGGCGTTGGTTTTTTACGGATGGATCATGGAAAGATAAGGAGGTTTTTTTCCGGACAAAGGTGGTATAATACGCTAGAAGGTTTTGGTGGACTGATGGGGGCAAGAAACGTCAGGGCTAGTCTATCGCCTCTTCATTCAGAAGTGGAAGCCTTAATTTGGGTAATAGAGTTTATGAGGAATTTGCAGCAGTTTTAGGTAACCTTTGCAACGGATTGTTCTCAAATGGTGAAGATGGTTTCCAAACCGGAAGAATTGCCAGCGTTTACAACTTATCTAGAGGATATCAAGATATTAAAGGAAAGCTTCTCCAACTCAAAGATTATATATGTCTCAAGAACGAAAAACATAAAGACGGAGAGTCTAGCACCTAGTGCTAGGAAAAAAGCATCTTTTGTCGTTCACATGGATAGAGAGTAGCTGATTTGGTTCACAGTCAGTTTGAGTTTATTATATTGATGTCATATATATATATATATATTACGATTCAGACTGTGAAGAAACCGAACCAGGTTTACTTGTGTTAAAAGTATTTTCAGATATCAAGCATCTTATTTCTAATAGAATATATAATAGCATATTCTGTTACAATTATGTTATGATTGTAAAGATCTCTACTCTTCGATACTCTTAAATTCTTGTAATTATACTAACTATTTATAGTCGTATCAATAGATCAATCCCCTCAAGGGAATGAATCAAATGCTCCAATACATCTCCCCGAACAAATTTATTCTCAAATACTCCTGCCCGAAATTCACCTCCAAATAAATTGAATAAATTTTTATTTAAATAGGAAAATTTAATAAAAAACCAAAACATCGAAAGAAACTCGAATAATTACAAGGCAACTAGGGGTATTTCGCGGACCATCCAGATCCGAATCAGAAAATTCGGATCTCCAATGTCCATAACTTCAGAAACATTATTGAAACTTTGTGTAATTATATAACCTGGTGTAGGTGTAACTGCAGTCTAAGTTGAACTAATTCACACTTGTAGTAACTATACAACTTAGTAAACCTTCAACTAATTTTCATTGTATCATGTACATTTGAAATATGTTATTGATATATTTAGTGATAACATATCGATTCAACTTTGATTACAGTTAATCCAAGAGATATACAATAGTTATTCATTTGCATTATGTTACTGATATATTTAGTGAAATTAAAATAAATAAAAACTATAGATTAAGTTAAGGGAAATGTATTTTACATAAAGTTCAATAAAGTACATAATGGTGCATAGCATAACTAATAAACAACTTATAAACACACGAAAATACTTCATCTCTAATCTTCAATTGGCCAGTGAGTAGAGGTCAAATGAATATCATTGCAGAAGTCTCAAACTGCACATTGCCAGAAACAACGATTGCATTTCCACTGTATTCTTGATCCATCGAAGGAGACAACAAACACCGGTTGTATAATTTCAGAGCACCAACAATTATAATTGATATTGGGATCTATCTTTTCCAATAGAGACATAAAGATCTGTGGTTTTCCGTGACCCCAATGACCTGAGGATACCTTAGTAGCGAGCATGTTATTCATCTGATCAACAAACTCACGTGTAAAAGTAGGAAAGTTGTGAACCAGTCATCTATTATCAACACTAAATGCTAAGTTCGGCATATCATCAACGTACTTGGCCAACAAAATTCCCCTCTCACCAGCAAGGCGAATTTTTTCCCTTCCTTGAACAAGTAAATGGAGGACGAAGTACTCATACATACCTCGCATGTAGATGGCCTGTGGATTACCGGCTTGGTAGCACTTAAGCATGTATATTCTGACAGCATTAACCTCATCAATCCAGTCATTGAAGTGAAGAAGTTCTGCAAATTTGTAGAAGTATTCTTCTCTACCAATTTGATTGAAGGCCAGTAATGGAACTCTTGCACTACCAAAGTCCTGGAGATGGTTTGCTGCTGCCTTAGAGAAAATCTTGTGAAGCATGGAAGGAGAGAGAATCCAAGTTACAGTTCGACATGGTGAGAAATTTGTTTTATCAAATAAATGGAAAGATTAACGTTTTATTTATTTGGAAAAAATGATAAACCCTTTTATAATAGCGATGATCCTCAACAGTGGAGAAGAGATAAGATTGTATTTATCACGGCAGTTAAGGGTGATTTGATGGAGGTCTCGAGAATGCACGACTTCTGACTGCAACAGTCGCATGCGTTGGATTTAAAACTTTAAATGATAAAAATAAATAACTTTTTAAACTAAGTGAAACCGCTTAGTTAGATTGTCTAAATATATGAAACTATGTAAACCTTAAGAAATAAATATATGAAACTATGTAAACCTTAAGAAATAATTTTATTTTTCTGTAAGAAATATAAGGGATAATAAATGAAGAGTAATTTAATTTGTATAATAATGATTTATTACCCTAACTACAAGTTGTAACTCTTCCATTTAAAAGTGATTTGATTGACGGTGCCTTCCCCTTCACCCCATAATTTTCAGATTTATTACCCCATAATTTTCAGATTTTTCAGTTTACCAAACTTTGTAGTAGTTCAACTTAGCTTGAAAGTTGGTGTTTGTATAACCAGGTCAAATTTTGTGTTAGTTTCAACTGTCCAACATCGTAAACATTTGAGAAACTTTTTCAATTGACCATACTTCGTAGTAGTTTAAGTTCGCATAACTTAGGAGAAACTTAGGAAAAACTAAGACAAACATAATGTTTAACTTCGCATAATTTATCAAAAACTTAGACAAAACTGAATGTTTGACAAAGTCACAAGCTTTATGAATCACTTCTACATCATAATTCGATCGACAACTACAACGACAATGATGATACTAACAACACAACATCCTGATATCATTATCTTAGGTATTATTTTGGGACCTTCACTGCTTATTGTTGTCGTTGCTTTGAGCAATTGAACTTCTTCTTCTAGTATTCGAACTTGGTACTCCAATTGTTCAATCTCATCGGTGAAAGCTTCGTCGACCCATTTGAAGACGTGATCGTCGTTCTCGAACTACAACATTCCAACATTTTGTTCAAAATATTTAAGAGAACAATCCTTCGATAACTAAAGCTAAACGGACGTTACCCTCTTTTTGCAGCATCAAGACACCGATAATACCGGCGATATGGATTTTGACCGGATTTGGAGATGAGCTCGGTGATGCTCTCCCCGCACCAACACCTCTTAGGTAACCCCAGAATTCGTCGTCTCTGACCACCGGTCATGGAAGATGAAGCGGACGTAATTGGGTTCAACATTGGGGGATTTTGGTTGGGAGAGAGAGAGAGAAAGAGAGATAAAGGGAAGAGAGAAAAAGTGAAATCTAGAGAATGGGAAAAACACAAAAGTAAGGGTTTTAATTATAATTGGATTGGGAAAGGGGGAAGAGTGAAATTAGAAATTCGAAAAGCTGGTGGACGGGAAATTTTTAGCCTAGTGTTTTTGTGATTGAAGTTTCACCAAATTTGCAGTTTTACAGAAAACATCAAAGTTGTACTCTATAATTTTTTTCATTTATCTTGGTTTTACTCTATTACAACGACTGATTTTATGCTTATACCAGTGATGTTCTGTATACTAGATTCATTTCTCATTTGTCCATGTATATATAAACTCGATTTCATTACTTAGTAAGATTTCAAATGAGACTAGGTGAATATTAACGAAAAACATATAAGAAGACAATATAATGACATCATGATTACTAATAACCAACGAGATTTTTTTTTTGTTCTGATAAAATCATAATCAACATAACCCAAAATAACTCATAAAATACCATCTTAGTACTTTCGTAACAAGTTTAAAATTTGCAATCTTATTACTCAGTCTACCTATTGTACTTATACAAGTAAAGGGTAAAGTTTCACTTAGTTACACAACACAACATACAAATCTCACCTTTCAATGTGTCCTCTTGTGTTTCTTGTGGGGATGTTCATTGTGTTCCTTATGTTCCAAACCAGTACCCACATTATCTTTTTCTCCATATCCACTCTCACCCTCACCATAGTTCCTACTACGTGAGCGTTCATCCTCAACTCTCGATAGTTAATCAGTTATTTGAGCTATTTCCAATTCTTGGGTGTCCTTTACATGCAAAATACTTCTTCTTTGTTCTTTATCACCCGATGTTAGAAAAACAAACACATCTGCATCATCCAAAATATATGATTGTCTCTTAGGTTCCACTACCAGTGGAATGTAACCAAATTTCAGCTTCTTCGTAAACAGATTTATTCTCATCTTCCTGCATATTCTCTCCTTCAACAACAAATAAGTGATCTCCTCCACTGATGCTGTCCTAAAAGATATACCATACAAACAACCATCGGCTGGAATCCATTCATAATTATATTCAGACTTAGAATAATGTCCATCATAATCAAAGTGTATGTTTGTAGAAGAAAGACTCATCTGCAATTAAAAAAATAATTAATCACTAAGTTATAGCTGATTTATTCCTGGTTATACAGTTATAGCATGTTAGTTATACGAAGTTATACCTTGTTACACAGTGTTGTCACTAACCAACGTTCTCCAACTTTTCCCAACTTTCCAAAATTTTCCAAACTTTTCCCAACTTTTCTAGTTCTAGCTATTCGTCATCTTCATTTCATTTCATTTCAATAGTTATCAGCTTGGATTCCCGACGTTTTATCTTCCTTTTTTCTTATGATTACAGTTGTTAATTATCCAATTCCATAATAGACAGACTATTCACACGTTTCGATCCTCAATTACTCTAATCCAACTAGAATTGTAATTTGGAATCTCTGTAAATCGATCGTGTATGGTGGATTCTAAAAATTGGTTTAGGATGAGTTAGGAACGATTTAAGATACATACCCTGTCAGCGGAATCAATAGCTCAATGATTTAGCATCCAAGCGAACGAATTCAACCTAAGCGATGATAACGACGCAAAAGAAGAAATAAACGAATTTCGCGGATGAAAGAGTAAAAACAGATCACTCCCAATTTGGAAATAAAAATAATTCAGAGGATTCTCAATTTTGATCGATTTTGATTGGTCATTAATTGAATTATTTCGGTCAAGTAGGGAGGGACACTTTCGACATTAACCACCCATATGGAAAGTATCAGAATAGAGAGGAGAGAATGTGAGAATAAGTAAGAGCATGATAGAATGAATTTTGCCTCATTAAAAGCATTCCAGCATTTCACCCTAAGGGAATTCATTAGATTACATGATATCAGAGCGACTACTACACTCTTGATTTCTTTCTTCTCATCTCCTCTAATTCTCATCTTCTTCTTTGCCTTCAACGGCTGCTCCTCCGGTGAACAGTGAACGTGCGTCTGGTGTAACTAATATCAAATCACATATTCCCATAATCCTTGACCTCAATGATCACAATTATGATGCATGGCGATAACTATTTCTCACACACTGCCTTGCGTTTGATGTGCTTAGTCATCTCGATGGATCCCTTTTCCCTCAAGGTGACAACGACACAGCTTTGGATCTATGGCACTCTTGCTTAACCCCTCTTCCCCTCTTCATTCAAAACAGGTGGAACAGCTCGTGATATATGGATCAGAATCAAGAATCAGTTTCACAACAACAAAGAGGCACGTGCTATTCAGCTTGATCATGAACTCTATACCACTTATATTGGAGACCAACCGATCCAGCAATACGGTCAGAAGATAAAGTCTCTAGCCGATCTTATCTCCAATGTTGACGCTCATGTCAACGAACGAAATCTAGTCATGTACCTTCTTAATGGTCTCACGATAAATATGATAACATCATTAATGTCATCAAGCATAAGGACCCTTTCCCGTTCTTTGATAATGCTAAATCAATGCTAGAGATGGAAGAAATAAAACTCACCAGACCAAGAAGGACCAGCTCTAAACACAGACACTGCCTCATCATCAACTGCACCCACTGTCAACAATGTTCCACCTCAACAAACTCGCCAACAAAATCAGTGATAGCACAACAACTACAGAGGTCGCGGACGTAACAATCATAGACGTGGAAATAGAGGCCACTACAACAACCGCCAACACAGTCAATTCTGGCCACAAAGTACACCTTGGAATCCATCTTACTCTCCATGGGCTCAATTTACTAACTGGAATCCTTTTTCTCAGGTTCTCCAGTACAGAGGACCATCACCACAAGCTAACTCTCCGATGCTGCAGACGAACCAACAAGCTCAACTAGTGGAGTTTAACCCGATGAATTTCACACAAACGTACACTACGGACACGTTACCTGATATCTAAGACGGTGATTAGTACATGGAGTCTAGCACAACGGCACATATTTCCTCTGATGCCGGTACATTCAAACCTTATCTTAATCATAATATCAGTCAATATTTCGTTCTACAGAATGGCTCTAAAATTCCAGTCTGATCTATTGGCTCAACATCTGTGCTCACTAAAACTTTTCCTTTATCATTAAATCATGTGCTTGTTGCTCCTCGAAATATCAAAAAGCTTATATATGTTTGTAAGTTCATGAAAGCTAACTAGTGTAATGTTGAATTTGACCCTTTTGGTTTCTCTGTGAAGGACCTTCAAACCAAAAAGACACTACTTTGATGTTATAGCTCTGGGGATCTTTACCCGCTTCCAGCCTCTCTCAATAAAAGCTCCTACAAGTTCAACTGCTCTTCTTGCTCTAACTCCCACTCTTTGGCATAAGAGACTTGGCCATGTCAACAACACCAGTCTCAATTCTGTTTTAATTTCAAATTCTGATATTTGTAATAAAGATAATTTGCCGGCGTTCTGCCAGTCTTGCATTCTCGCAAAACAAATAAAACAGCCATTTTATTCTTCTTTCAATTCTGCCAAAGAACTTTTTGATATTGTTCATTCAGACATCTGGACTTTACCAATACCGAGCATTAGCGGCCTTCACTATTATGTCTTGTTCTTAGATCACCGCACACAGTTCGTGTGGGTCTACCAATTGATACGCAAGAGTGACTTCTTTCAAAAATTTCTTCAGTTCACCTCATATCTCAAAACTTAATTCAAAGCTCAAATTAAGTCATTCCAATGCGATAATGGTGTAGAATATTGCAGCAAGCAATTCCAGTCTTATATGTCTGAAAATGGTTTTGTGGCTCGTTACTCATGCCCACGTACCTCTCAACATTGTTTACTCATGCCCACGTACCTATCAACAAAATAACAATTCGGAAAGAATGATACGAACCATAAACAATGCTGTTTGTACGCGTTTATTCCACCTAAAATTTCTCCCACACACTGGGTTGACGCTCTTCATGTCGCTGTGCATATTCTTAATATCATCCCTTCAGCTATAAAAACCAAATACCCTTCACTGTTTTATTGAAGAAAAAGCCTTCCTATGAGCATCTTAGAGTTTTCGGTTGCTTATGTTTCCCCAACCTAAACCATTCTAACCTTCACAAACTTCAACATTCAACTCCATGTCTCTTTCTTGGATATCCCTCAAATCACAAAGGATATCGTTGTATAGACATCAAAACTAAGAGAATAATTATATCTCGCAATGTTCATTTCCAAGAAGACATGTTTCCAGCAGCAGAGACAAACTCAAAAACTGTTGACAAATACAAATTTCTTGATCATACAGACCAACCCTCTACTCTGTTTCAAACTCTGCTACAAGCCCCATTAATAAATTCTACTCTTTCGGCTCCTCCTCCTCCTATACATCCCAGTGTCCCATATCAAGCCCCTAGCAACCCGATTCCCGCGAATCACCCTATGAAAACGCGCTTTAAAGAAGGTGTAAGAAAGCCAAAACAATGTTTTATCTCTTCTCTTCTCACATGGACTTGAAGTCTTGTGCCTAGACCACCCAAGGTCAATATTGTGATATTCATAAACATAAGTTTGATACAGATAGGACACATAGACAACATAAATCAAGGCTCGTTTCCAATGGAAAATAACAAAAAACAAGGAGTAGACTTCACTGAAACCTTCAGTCCAGTGGTTAAACCAGCAGCAATATGCACAGTTTTGGGCACTAGTGTTGCAAAGCAATGGTCTATACACCCTGCTGAATGTGACATCGTTGAACATGCAGGTATGGCGGACTGCAAACCGATTTCAACACCAGTTGACCTCAAGTCCAAACTCTCAGCTGATGAAGGAGATCTCGTACCTGATCCGATGAATTATAGAAGTATCGTTGGGGCTCTTCAATATCTGACATTCACCAGACCAGATATATCTTATGCCATCCATCAGATTTGCTT
>CAKOAT010090822.1:24693-141274 GCA_932364175.1 Eruca vesicaria subsp. sativa | reverse complement strand
CTACAACCCTAACTACCGTGGCAGAGGACGTGCGTCTTATAGAGGACGTGGAGGCTTCTTAAGCAGAGGATGTGGCTTTGATAACACTCAACAACACTCAAGGAGAGAGGCCAACATGTCAAATTTGTGGAAGGATTGGCCATACTGCGATAAAGTGTTACAACAGATTTGATCACAACTATCAATCTGATGCAGCATTTTCTTCTATGTCTAAGGACTGGTACCCTAAATCAGGAGCCACTGCACACAACACCTCCTCTGTGTCTAATCTACAAGGATTCCATCCCTATGGAGGCAGTGACACCGTGATGGTGCCTATCTTCCGATAAGCCATGTTGACTCAACGACCATTGCTTCTGGATCAGGTATTCTATCACTCAATGAGGTTCTAGTATGTCATGATATCAAAAAAAATCTCTACTATATGTTAGTAAGCTGTGTACAGACCACTCGTGTGGTGTCTTCTTTGATGCTAATCATATCTACATTATTGATCTGATTAAGAAGAAAGTGGTGGTCAAGGGAACAGAAGTAATGGGTTATATACGTTGACGAATCAGGAGTTAGAAGCTTACTTCTCATATCGTCAGGTAGCAACCTCTGAAGATATCTGGCATCTACGTCTAGGTCACTCCAACTCAAAATTTCTTCAACAACTTCAAGCCTACAAGGAGATTACAATAAATAAGAGCAGAACTTCTCCAGTTTGCGAGCTTGCCAAATGGGAAAAACAGTAGATTACAGCTTTTTAAGTCTCAGTCTAGTACTACCGAGCTTCTAGAAAGGATTCATAATGATCTCTGGGGTCTCTCTCCTATTGTGTCTAATTAGGGGTTTCGTTTTTATGCCATTTTTGTTGATGATTGTACTCGGTTCGGTTCACCTGGTTTTATCCACTGCGTAATAAAATAGAGTTCAGTCAACTGTTTGCTGCATTCAAAGTTCTGGTTGAGAATCAGTTTAACACAAAATAAAACAGTTTCAGTTAGATGAAGGTGGAGACTTCATAAATCAAACGATCAAGAAACTAATACAAGACAGTGGGTTCTTCATAGAGTTTCATGCCCTTATACCCCGGAGCAAAATAGTGTAGCAGAACGCAAGCACATACATCTGGTGGAGCTTGGCATGTCCATGATGTATCAAAGTCATCTCCCACTTCATCATTGGGTAGAAGCCTTCTCTACGGCATGTCACATTAGTAATCTGCTTCCTGCTCAAGGCACAGACACCAGAAGTCTTTTTGAGAAACTACTTGCGATCAAACCTGACTATGGAGTTCTCAGATAATTTGGAACGGCATGTTATCCCAGTCTGAGACTACTACAAGCCAATAAATTTGTACCGAAATCTCTGCAATGTGTCTTTGTAGGATACAGTTCACAATACAAGGGGTATAGGTGCGTATATCCACCAACTGGGAAGGTATACATCACCAAACATGTTGTTTTTAACGAAGAGTGTCTCCCTTACAAAGCTCAATATAGACATCTGGTACCAAGTGTGGGTGTCGATTTCCACCTACTATCAAATAATCGTAAATAAGGAAACTTTGGGAAAACCCTAAGTTTCCAGAGGAACCGGCTATCTGCGAGAACCGCACAACGAAGATTAAGAAAACGATAACTTAGAGTTTGAATGAAAATAAACGAAGTAGAGAGCAAAGAGGTTCTTATTCCGAATCTGCGTAGAACTGGTACAAAAGAGTAGCCGAAAAGCTTTAAGAACGAAAACCCTAATTGAGACGCAGCTCGCTAACAGAAAAATGGAAATATTCCTAAATGCTTGTTTTGGTGGTGAGAGCTCTGAATTTCGTGTCCATGCTTCTGCCCCAGACCTCCTCTTTATATACTCCTCGTCTTGGCTATCCGATCTTTCCATTTCGCCCAGATCGGGAATTTTCCAATCTTCTCGATCCTTCCTTTTCTTCCGCGGAAATCTTCTATTTCTCTTCAAACCTTCCTTTTATCTTTAAACTTGACTTTTATTTTCCTTCTGCGAGTAAACCGTCAAAACGTTATCAAATCTGCGGGTTAGATTCCGTTGAAATCGCGAGATGGGTTTTTATCGCGTTTTAGGTCCTTCCGGGCCGTTTTGCGATAAAANATCCTTCCTTTTCTTCCGCGGAAATCTTCTATTTCTCTTCAAACCTTCCTTTTATCTTTAAACTTGACTTTTATTTTCCTTCTGCGAGTAAACCGTCAAAACGTTATCAAATCTGCGGGTTAGATTCCGTTGAAATCGCGAGATGGGTTTTTATCGCGTTTTAGGTCCTTCCGGGCCGTTTTGCGATAAAAACCGTTTTTCGACTTTTTACGGGATCGTTTCCTGATCTGACGTCGTTTTTAATAAATTTCTCGAGTAAATCGCAAGGTTTTACGATCTACACGACTTTTTATTAAAAACACGTTTCTTACGACTTACTCGGCGTTTTTTATTAAAAACGCGTTTTTTATGATTTCAACGAGAAATCTCGAATAAATCGTATAGTTTAGGCAATGTTCGGTGTTTCGTTCAACCGTTGCCGTTTTATACGATTTCCTCGAGTTCTTTCCGAGAAAACGAAGTTTTATGGTTTTTATCGTAAAAATCGAACGGTAAGCCGGATCGAGATGGAACGGGAGATATTTCGGCCGTGGTTTAGAACGCGACCTTGTCGAAAGACGTAAGTTTCGAATCGGGAATGCGGGAAATCGAGACGCGGAGTGCCCGGGAAATCTCTAGTTCGCCCATCGGCGAACTAAGCCGGCCCGGCTTAGTTCGCCGATGGGCGAACTAGTTGATCACTTCCTAGTTCGCGTTTTACGGCTTTTTCGGTTTTTTGCGGTTTCGTAAAACGATTCTCGAGTTTTATAAAATGATCTTCGGATTTCATAAAACGACCTTCGAGTTTTATAAAACGATCTTCGAGTTTTGTAAAACGATTCTCGAGTTTCATAAAACGATTTCTCGAGTTTTATAAAACGATCTTCGAGTTTTATAAAACGATCTTCGTGTTTTATAAAACGATCTTCGAGTTTTATAAAACGATCTTCGAGTTTTATAAAACGATTCTCGAGTTTTATAAAATGATTTCCTCGAGTTTTATAAAACGATCTTCGAGTTTTATAAAACGATTCTCGAGTTTTATAAAACGATTTCTCGAGTTTTATAAAACGATCCTCGAGTTTTATAAAACGATCCTCGAGTTTTATAAAACGATCTTTCGAGTCTTATAAAACGATCTTTCGAGCCTTATAAAACGATTTCTCGAGTTTTATAAAACGATTTCTCGAGTTTTATAAAACGATTCTCGAGTTTTATAAAACGATTTCTCGAGTTTTATAAAACGATCTTTCGAGTTTTATAAATGACTTTGAGTTTTATAAAACTATTCCTCGGGTTTTATAAAACTGTTCTTTTTGTATTTTCGCGGGGAGTTTTGGCTATTAATTCCGTCGTACCGATTTTGACCCCAACACCAAGATATGAAACTCCTCTGTTAAAGGCTTGGCAAAGTGAAACCAAAATCACATCAACCCCTCAGCTGGATGAAGGAATTACTCGCTTCTTCACAGCTCCCCAGAGAGACCTTTACGAAGAGACAGTTCCTGCAGCAGCTGCCCTTAACAATCAAGATCATGAAGCTGTAATTCCCCAAGAGCAGAATGAGGAAGCACCACTAGTTCAGCCTCTCAACCTCCATCTTATGCAGACTCGAGCAAAGGCTGGTATTCGAAAGAAAATGCTAGGTATGCTCTCCTGACATTTAAATATTCGACAGACATACCCAAAAATATTGCAGAAGCAATGAAACACCCGGGTTGGAATGGAGCAGTTTCAACAGAAATGGAAAATATCCATATGCTTCATACTTGGAAGTTGGTCCCCCCCCCCCCAACTGAAGATATGAATGTAGTCACCAAAAGATGGATACACACAGTGAAATACAACCCAGATGGCACTGTGAAAAAATACAGATCTCATCTGGTTGTTAGTCCAGTGGTAAGGACCTCAACCATCCAACTTGTACTAGGGAGTTCTATGCCAAAAGGCTGGGAGATAAGACAACTGGACATCACTAATGTGTTCCTACACAGGGACCTAGAGGAGCCGGTGTATATGTATCAACATGAGGGATTTGTGGATCCAAGTAAACCTGACTATGTCTGCAAACTTACTAAGGCTTTTTATGGTTTAAAACAGGCACCGCGAGCGTGGTTTGACACCTTTAGCACGTTCTTGATCGAGTTTGATTTCAGCTGTAGTAAGTCTGATCCTTCCCTGTTCACCTATCACAGAGAGAAGCAGTCGTTGGTACTTCTATTATATGTGGATGACATTCTTCTCACTGGAAGTGATCCACACCAACTACAACAGTTGGTGATTTCTCTGGCCACTCTGGCTAAAGGATTTGCAATGAAAGACGTGGTATTTCCCACTTACTTCTTGGGGATAGAGATGGTGAAGCATCTTAATGGTGTGTTCCTTCATAACCAAGCCTACCTTTAAGATATTCTTCATCTTGCAGCAATGACAGACTGTAACCCCCTGGCCACGCCTCTCCCACAACACATTGACAATGTGGAGTCAAGTCTTTTTTCCAGAGCCAACGTACTTCAGGAGTTTGGGTGGTAAGCTACAATACCTTACCATAACCAGGCCTGATATACAATATGCTGTGAATTTTGTTTGTTAATGGATGCATTCCCAAACAGTGACAAGTTTTGGGCTATTGAAACGCATCTTGAGATATCTTAAAGGCAAAATACACCTTAGTGTCAACATGAAGAAAGATCAGAACCTGTCTCTTCTAGCTTATTGTGATAGTGACTGGGCTGGGTGTCAATAGACAAGGCGCTCCACAACAGATTTCTGCACTTTCTTAGGCCCTAATCTGATTTCATGGTCAGCCAAACGCCAAGAAACTACATCAAAGTCATCAACGGAAGTAGAGTACCGGGCCTTGACAACAACAGCTCAAGAGATCACCTGGATGTCAATCTTCTTCTTGATCTTCACATCCTCAGCCTCATGCTATGATGCTCTTGTGTGACAATCTATCGGTTATTTACTAAAGCACTAACCCTGCTCTTCATAAACGGTCAAAGTATTTTGACACAGACTATCACTATGTTCGAGAACATGTAGCTCTCGGGTTAATCGAGACGAAACACATACCAGGTCATCTCCAGACTGCAGACATCTTCACCAAATCTTTGGCTCGTCGAGAATTTGTGTTTTTAAGAGCCAAACTTGGCGCGGAAGCAAGCCCCACCTCAAGTTTGAGGGAGGGGGGAGGGGTGTAAATAAAGCCCATAATAATGTAAACACGAAAGCCCAGTACAAGCCCAATACCAAAATTTTCACCAACGGTCATCTCCTAAATCAGTTTTGTCGAGTTGCAGAGGAGAGGATCGTACGGTAAACCAGCTGGAGTGTAGCCACAATAGGTTCTCTCCTCTCTTTCCTTTATGTGCTGGATAGTCTCCTCTTATCTTTGACTTTGATAGATGTGTTGTCTAACCATCAAGATTGGTCGATTGGGTTTTATAAATATTGATGTAAAGATCTCTCCTTGAATCATTGAAGAAAGTATTATTCAGAAATCTCTTTCGTTTGTCTAAAGTTCGAAGTTGCATAGTATTCTTTGCATTACTTTGTTTTCTCACAAACGCAACAGAGAATGACTCCAACATACAAAACTCCAACGATCAAAACAGTGAAGGTAGACGAATCCGAGTTTCCACAAACCGTGAAAATAGGCCCAAAGAAAAATGAGATGGTCTCCCTAAGCATGGATTGCTCTACTGGAAAGATCACGGTAACCAGGACCGTCTAATAGCATGTGTAAGTGGAGCGGCCGAACAAAGCTCCAAAATATAAAAATAACAAAAAAAGAAAAATAAGAAAAAAATAAGGAAAAATTAAGAATTTTTAAAAAAATATATAGATAAATTATGATAATTTTTTAAAAGATTTAGATATATTGCTAAATTAGAATTTATAATTATTAAAGAAACATCAAACATAGTTATTAACTTAATTTTTTTCATTAAATCATAAATATATCGTTAATTTTTTTTTTGAACAGGGTCTAAAATTTATTTAAACGGCCCTGACGGTCAGGGAGAGTTGGAGACCACCGTAAAGATATCAGATCCGGGAAAAAAAGAGTAACCTATTGTTTTTACTTGCCAATCAAGAACTGGTTACATACTTGGTTGTATGCTTTCTTCTTCTACTTTTATTTACGGGTCTGATGAAATAAAAGTCTTGTGAAATATGGTCATGCTGTGATGAAGCTAGTACGTAGATCATAGTTTTGTATCTGATGAAATCAAAGTCTTATGAAAACAATAGTTTCTATCATTGCATGCTCTTTTGGAATTAGTTATTTATTTGGTTGTATGCTTTCTTCTTCTATTTTTATTTACGGGTCTGATGAAATAAAAGTCCTATGAAATATGACGATGATGTGATGAAGCTAGTACGTAGATCATGGTTCTGTATCTCATGTCACAATTTTTAAAGGATCTATCAGATTTTGTAACAAGTATTCTCAGTTTGCTAAAGCAACAGCTTTGGATTTCCAGATTGAGTGAAGAAAATAGTTTCTATGTTAACATGCTCTTTTTGAATTAGTTATATATTTTCCTGTGCAATGCATCTACCAACTTTCAAACAAGGAATTCGAGATCCATGAGAAGATATCAATTTGTCGCTACATCACTGCGAAAAAGAGAAAGTTAAAAAGTCTCAGCTCCTAACAATAATCCTCACATTTATTTTTAATCAAAACCCAAAATAAAAAGGCTTATCAACCAAATCCGACAGGGAATTTCCCACAATGGATTCATTATATCTGATAAAAATATGGACATCTAAGTTATTGTTGGAGGTGGGTTTCTCACCAAACTCCAAACCCGGTCCACGAATTTGATTCAATTGTCTTAACGTCCGTTAATTAAGAAGAAGTAGATTCAATAAAAAGAGGGCTCATCCCGAGTTCGGAGAAAAATTAAAAGCCTACCTAACCGAGCGAATACAAAACATAGAAGTGATCTGAGCATTAAAAGCGATACTGATAGCACCATATACCTGCCGGAAATCAAAAATTGTAGCTTCTGAATTTATTTTTATTTTTTTGGCTGAGAAAATAATGGTGAACAGAGGTATATTTGAAGTTCTTCGATCTTGACGACGAGTTCTGGTGGGATAAAGATTCCACATTGGAAATATGAATGGGACATGATTAATATATAAGGGACTTGAGCCAATCCACTTATCGCCAATTGGTTTTAAGTTGGAAGTCCAAGAAACTTATCATGGTATCAGAGCCAGGTTAAAACCAATTGGGCAATTAGTAGATTGGTCAAATTCCCTTATATATTACTCAAGTCCCTAACATATATTCGATGTGGGATCTTTATCCCAACAAGTTCTTAAGACAAATCCGAGGGCTCCATCTTCGTCACGTATTGCTTATCTTGGCCATCGTCGCCGGAATCATGGGATCTACAGTCACGAGAAGCTCAAGACACCAATGGCTACTTTTGGTCTATTTGCACAGTTGGTCCTCATAGCTTTTGTTATTTTATAAATCAACCCCAAACTTTAGATTTTACATAAATCTTCCTCTAATCAATCTGAAGATTTTCAAGTTCGACGACGAACACCAGAGCCGCATCTCCCGTACCAAGTTGAAATTAAGACCCCAAAAAATAATTTTCTTAAATATTGTCTCAATTCCCAAACCCTAACTTTTTGTTGATTCTTAACTTCCTTAAATAGGAATCGGTGGCGAGTTTTATGGACTTAGGCGGTGGAGATTTGGAGAGTTCGGTGAAGTCACAGAAAAGACGTGAGTTCCGGCGAACAGTTCCAGTGACTAAGACAATTAATCCATGAATGAAATTCGAATTGAGCTTGAAAGATGTGAGGGTATATACAGTGGTGGTGGGTACGGTGACAAAGCGTAGTCCCATGAAAAAAACCCAATAAAAGTGGAGGTCGTGGTGGTGGTTACGGGGAGGCGGTGGTGGATGCCGTGGAGATGGTTGTGGTGTAGGTCATGGTGGAAGTGGTGATGGCGGTGGCAGTGGACGAATAGGTTGTGGTTGCAGTGGAGGTGGATGTAGATGTGGAGATAATGGCGTTTGCGGTGGATGTGGATGTGGTGAAAATTGTGATGGTGGTGGCAGTGGACGAAAAGGTTGTAGTTGCAATGGAGGTGGATGTGGATGTGGTGAAAGTACTGATGGTGGTGACAGTATCGAAAAGTAACCCAAAATATTGAAAAGTATTCAGTTGTCTCATTTCATTTAGTAAAAGGGTAATTATGTCTTAAAGTCACTTGGAAAACTGAAAATGTGCTTCACCAGCATATTGTGTCTTAGACTGTAAAAAAGACAATAATGTGTCTTTTTAGGTAATGCACTCTTAAGATTAAATAGGGGTTCAGTTTTCAAAAAAAAAAAATTAGAAATAGGGGCCCAAATTTTTGAAATTGTCCATTATTATATATGTAAGAAAAAATTTCAACTTATTTTGTCCAAGGGCCCATGGTTATCTTGAGCCGACCCTGCTCTTACTCAAACTAAATCAAATGTAAAACATGTTACCAACCAAACCCGTAATATCAAACACTTGTAAGTAAATATTGTTAATTAATATAAAAAATTACTTTCTTAACTAATAACTAATGTGTTTAACTTTGCAATATCTAAGAAATTAAAACATTTTCAAGGATATGAACACACATACTTTCACGACGATGTCATCAAACTCTTCATAACAACATTCAGATTATTGTTCAACTCGGAAAATATATTTCCCTAGCATTTTTTACGCCATAGAACATCTCGCGGTCCACCGTCCTAGGAGGCATCACTCGGTGGACCTGTTGGGCCCTGTTTGGTGCTTGACTCGGCCTAAGAAGCTACGACTATGTAATGATGAGTGCATAATAATACAAGTTCAAACCAAACGACAAGCTCCCACCTTAGCCTTATCCAAGTCACGGGATACACTTTTACACACACACACACACTTTTACCTGTGATATCTACTTATCACCTTGACCTCAAATGTTACCTTGTTCATAGTCTAGCTTAATCCAATTGTAATCCATATACTTTGTAAAATCCTTAAACATGAATATATAAAATTCATTTTGTCAACCTGTGTCTATTTACATCGTTTTGTTTTATGGATATCATTTTCCACAAAGTTTTTTCTTCTCTAATTTATTACAAACACGACTAAATTTCTAATGTGTGTTTTAGGATCCACATTTTGGTGTCGTCTGTGGAGAAGAAAAAATAACTAAAAATCTGATCTAAGATTCATAAGCACAAAAATGGATATGTCGTACACAATCCCGAAACTCTGCCGAAGTGGCTTTTAAAAAGGGATAGCACCGGACGAACCGAATCTCAAAGTCTGAGAAAACGACCACATAGAATATATAATTTCAATCATCCAGCTATGCAATTTGATTTCATCCATAGAACGTCTGGACAATACAAATTAAACATCCAGGATGGAAATCGCCTAGAGCCAATCAAGAGAATGGCACAACCAATGGAGACAATCCCACCGGATAACAAAATCATCTTCCACAAGTATGATAACCTAAATCCGATTAACCACACTCGCCATCCCACTCGAAGTCGGCGGGTCCCATCTGTCAAGGATACTCGTCGATGTTGGAAGCTCAGTCAACGTCTTCTCTTATGAAGCATTAAAAACCATGGGAACGATGCCGTTTTTCAGCTTTGAAAAAACCTCGATCATTCCTTGGTTTAGTACCACTGGTCATGAAAGCCGACAATTTCCAACACGTAATCAATTTCGTAGTGAAAGACGTCCCTTAAATCTACCACCAATGCGTGAAATTCTCCTCTCCATTTGGAATGAAAATGATCAGAGAAATCCTGAAATCCTCATGAGCTTGTTAGTTGAGAAATTTCAAGAAGATCCAGTCTTGAAAGTCGTACCAATCCAAGAAACAAGAAGAGAGAGCCAAAAGAACCACTCCATGAGATCTCTCAGTCTGCGACCTTAAAAAAACATCTTACCAGCTTCATTAATCTTGATGATCGTTTCCCACAAAGATGTGTAGGCATCAGAATAAATGTCCCCCCCCCCAAAGAAAATCAAGAGGGAGCTCATATTGTTTTTGAAAAAGAACATTGACATGTTCGTGTGGTCGGCATAAAACATGTTGGGAACCGACATTAATGTCACATCCCACAAACTAAAATTTGAGCTGACTTTCAAGACTGTAGATCCTAAAATCCACACTCAGTATTTTGTAGAGATCTAGAGTTCGATCAGGGGAAGACAAAGGATGTGGGCAACGATGCTCTTAAACACAACGATATAATCGACTTCGGTTGACAAAATGGACTTTTATTGAATATGGAATTCGTTTACAAAGTGATGAACAAGATCGGAAATAACAACAAAAAGTACAAGAAGGCGAACTAGAAATCTATGGAATGAGGTCGATGTGATTAGTGAATAGCTCTAGGGTTTTTCTCGTGTATGTTGAACTTCACTCTAGCTTTCTTTTTATAGTCCTTTCCTCCTCTAACTATTTCTGCGATCTCCGGGATCTCGTCTCGATCTCTTAGAGTTCGGCTTGACGTCGAGTTTGTGATAATTATAGATTGGCTTGGGCCTGCTTAGATAGGTACCGAAATTGGGTCCAACAAAGACCATAAAGAAAAAGCAACAAAAATTGAGACCCGAGTGAGCTAAGGCAGTATGCATTAGCTCTTATACTCGACTGAACCCAGAGCGTGATCTGCCTCTGTAGTTTGGGTTATAGGTTGGAGCAGTGTTTTTGTACTACGGATGGAGTTCTTTAGGCTGAGTTTTGAAGTCAAGATGCGTTGTGACTATCTTGACTATCTTCCCCTGATAGAGAAGATCAGGAAAAGAGTTGGTTCTTGGACAGGAAGGTTTCTCTCATATGCTGGAATGTTGCACCTTATAAACTCTGTGATCATGAGTTTAACAAGCTTTGGTGGCTGCTTTTAGATGGGTGTATTAAAGAGATTGAGAGAATCTTTTCAAACTTCCTTTGGTCTGGTCCGGAGCTTAATGGAAGGAAAGTTAAAATGGCGTGGAGAGATATTTGTAGAACAAATCAAGAAGGAGGTTTGGGAGTCAGGCCATTGAAGGAGGTAAATCTGGTTTGTTGTCTTAAGCTGATTTGGATAATTTTATCTGCTCACTCTCTATAGGTAAATTGGATAAAAACATATTTAATACGGAAGGGTTCTATTTGGATGATAAAGGATAATACCCAAAACGGGTCATGGATGTGGAGAAAGGTTCTAAAATGCCGGGAAATTGCAAAAATCGTATACAAAGTGGAGATAAGAAATGGGAAGAAAGCTTCTTTATTGTTTGAAGCATGGTCTTCTCTAGGGAGATTACAGGAGGTGTTGAGTGGTAGAGGTCATATTGATTTGGGTATCTTGGCAAGTGCAAATGTGGAGGCTTGTATTAATCACAGGAAAAGGCATCATAGAGTCCATGTCTTGAATATGGTGGAGTTAAAGATAGAGAAGTATAAAGCAAATTGGGTTCAATGAGAGGATGTATCTTTGTGGAAAAATGAGAAAGGTAAATACAAAAATGTATTTTTAACTCGTGATACTTGGCTCAGTATTAGAGAGAAACACCATCTCTGCTCTTGGTATCCTTCAGTGTGGTTTCAGTATGCAACTCCGAAGTACTCCTTTGTTACTTGGATGGCGATACTGGGACGATTATCAACAGGTGATCGTATAAAAACCTGGAACAATGATGCTGATGCAACATGTATCCTATGTATCCTTTGGAGACTGTGGAACATCTGTTCTTCCAATGCTCTTACTATGCGCATGTTTTGGAAGTTCTGATGAAAGTAGTGTTACAGGATCAATTCACGGTGGGATGGATTAGTCTCGTTCGTCTCATTTCTGAGCGGTCAACTTGGGGTAGAGTTAAACTATGTGTAACTCGCTAAGTTTTGCAGTCCACAGTGCATGCTATTTGGATGGAAATGAACCGAAGGAGACACAATGAGCCTCCATTGTCAAGTGAAATTTTGATAAAAAGGCTTGATAAAAACATGAGGAATAAATTCACCATTCTACAGAGAAGAGGGAATAAGGAGTTGATGGGAGGAATGGCCTTTTGGTTTGGATCATGATAGTTTATACTTTTTCACAGTGTGGAGGTTGTATATAGACTAGGAGGAGATACGTTTTATGAAACTAAGAAAAGTCACTCTTGTTGTAAAAAGGTCATTTTGTTTTGAATTAAATTTAATATTTAATTCAAAAAAAAAAAGATGCGTTGTGACTGTTGCTTGTTCTTCATAGATTTGGAGTTTGCTATCAACCCCATTCACTTCTGAAATTACATACATTGTTGAATGTTGGAGTTGGAAATTTTTTTAAAGAACTCTGAATCACCTTGGCTATGTGGTTGTATTCCTTTGTCAGGCCATTAATGGAACCCCAAAATCTTCATTGACCCATCAATAGGCTTGTCTGTTGCACTGAGAGATTCACAAATGGATTTGAAATCTCTGCAGTTAATAGACAAGGTCTTATCTTTCTTTGTAAGAAGTTGAAGGTACCTATGAAGTGAGAACTCTCGGGCAAACAAACTTTTGTTGAAGTTTTCAGCTAGTGAAGACATTCTCAAACAAACAAGCACAATAAACTGAATAGGATGCATAGATAATAAATCGGGTTCCAATATAAAGGTATGAAGAAGTTCTGATCTTATCCGTAAAACAATATGAAAACTCTATAAAAAAATGCGGGTATCTGCCTCACAATGATAAAAACCTTTATAAATTAGGTTAAAATACGTCAAGGGAAATCTTGTAATTATGTGTAAACATGGACTTTAAGTCAGTTCTGAACAAAGTCGGATATGTGCGTCCTCGTCCATTGCTGTCGATCCATGCCAATCTCTTGTATCGACTCTGGCTTAGCTGATTCTTGTCAACTACGGGTTTCTTCATCCAAAATGCTCTATATGCTCCACATAACTCCAAAATGTACTTTGACCTTAACATAGTCTAGATACACATAATATACTTCAAATGAGGTTTATAACATAGTCTAAAATTGGTAAATAATAAGGTATATCAACTCCCTCAGACTTAACATTTTGCTTGTCCTCAAGAAAAACAATGGTGGCCTGTGAAAGAGGTTTTGAAAAGCAAGAACTCGCATAACATCTATAGTATTACTATCACCCCTACTATGCTGAAACCACATCCCACTATGCCAATTTTAGAGAAACTTTATATACCTTATCCTAGTATAGCAACCAAATACATTCTACCAAAAACTTAGCAAATGCTAGCAAGACTCACCCATCTACTGACCTCATTTCTTGCATAAAAATAAAAGTGCATAATTTACCTTAGGAATATCGATCAAATGATACTTGGACTCTTACCCTTGCAAGTATTTAAACACACATGTAGTTTTCTCTGATCCATTTCTTCTCTCTTTTTCTCTCTTCTCTGAATCTTTTAACTCAATCTCAGCGAACATTGTTTCACCTTATTGATTTTATCTCAACAAACTTCCTCTCCTTTTTGACAAAGTGTAGGCGAATAATGAGGTCACTGGAGACACACATACCCCTCACTTCTAACGATGTATGATCTTTCCATTAGAGTAGAATAATGGGGTCACAGACACTTCTACCCCTCTAAACCGCATGAAGTTATTTCAATATTTTACTTTTATAGATGCTGAGGAGAAAGAGAGAGATAGAGAAGGGAACCAGAAGCACATAGACTTTACTTTCCAGACTTGCAAGAGGAACCCGATCCAGTGTATACCAAGCCCCATAGCAAGAAAATAGTGTCAAAATTAGGTTGGAAGTCACCTTCAGTTCCTTCAAACTTTCTAAGCAAGTGTAGTCTAATGGCAGGATAATCCACTTTGGTATCTCTAGTAATCTCTACAATCAACAATCCTAAGAATGGTGCTTATAGTGTGGTTAGTCAATAGATTAAAGTGTTATCCTAATCTTCTTCTTGACTATATAAAAATAATGAAAAAATTATAGGTATAATGGATAGATATAATAGATAGTCAATTCAAAAAAAAAGAAGATAATAGATAGATAAAACTCAAAATAAATAAAAAGCATCAGTGAACCTCTACCACACTTAAATGACGCTGTCCCCAGTGTTATCCCATCATGGTTTGGTTAGGAAAGATTAAATCATAAGTAAAAGTGTTACGGAAAGTCAAGATTACTAAAATCCCAAAGTAGTGTCGATCGATGGTGTGATGTGAATGTCGACCGATTGTGATCTCGAACATTTACTTCTCCTATTAAAACTTCAAATATAATTAAATGAAATTAAAACTAGCATGAGTAAAAACCAATTAAAAACTTACTAAACATTGAGTTGCCTCCTACTCAGTACTTGGTTATAGTTTTTAGCTTGACGTTTAAGACATTTGTGGACTAAGATGATGGTGGAGCACCATGTACTGACGAAGCTTTCGATAGCCTCTTCACCTTTTGTTCCATTCTCATTTCCAAGTTCTTCAACCTTACTCATCCTTTCCTCAAGGAAAGTAATGAGTGTTTTCACGAAAATGATCTTATTGTCTATGTAGAAGTGTCCATTTTCCAATCCCTAGCAGACATGCTTCATCATGGTGTTCTGTGCTGCATATACTTAATCCACCTTGTTGGGAAAAATATCCAGGCATCAGATTTCTCCAAATTCCGGGAAAGACACCGGCCCCTAGACCCCTGCGCCGAAAGGACCCAGGGCCCGACCCCTGCATCGAAGATCCCAGGGTCCGACCCCTCCTACAAAACCGACCCCTGGGTAAAATGGAAGTTTTCTACCTAAGGGAATTCTTTCATACTCGTCAATATGGAAGAGTTTAACCTACTTCATCCGACAAGGGGAGCCCAAATCCTAGAACAAGGGATCGACATTTAGAGAATAGGAGACTAGATCTAGGCGGCTAGGATTAGGGTTTTTACACCAACATTGTAGTCCCTGCTCGTTCCAAATCAATAAATATCTCCTTCTCTCTGATTTTCTATATTTTCATACAAATATTCTAGTGTTCTGTAGTACTAAAACGACCCTACACAAAATACCATAACACACCTTATCCTCAAGAACTTTGGCGGTAACCTGGTGAGATCCGGGTGGTGCGTCGATCAATGGCTGATACTGGGCATCGATCGCTGATCTGTTCATCTCATGGTCCTTCAACTTCTCCACAGCAGTTTCTGTTGAAATCATCCTTCTAGGAAGGCGTTGAATACATGTCTGCATCATTCGAACTCTGGCATATGTTGTCTCTGCGATTTCATCCAAGCTTCTAAATGTCTCTACAAGACTATCTTTGGATGATGTGAGTTGAGTGTCGATCGATGGCATATTGTGTCCGTTGATTGATGCTGGATGTGCTGCTTCAATTGGTTGTTTTTATCTAAATGACCTAATAAGTGTCATTCATTTTGTGGTTCATCTCCTCCATGCAATATTGTTGTTGAACGGGTGGTAAAGATCATCGAGTCTCTTGCAATAGTCAACCATCAAGATCTCTTGGGCTCTGTAGATTTGTTGTACCATGTTTTCAACCTCTACTATGTTGTATGTTGATGTACGTTGTTGTATTTGACTTGGTTCTGTGAAGATACTCTGCATATTATGGTAGACGAATGTTGGTATAGCCAATCATTGCAGCTCTTTCCAGAATTTCTCTGATGTCCTCCTTTGACACATTGACGATTCTACCATCCATAGCTCTTACATTTCCGTTCTCATCTCTTTAGATTCCATATTCGTCGCCCTTTTCCCAATGAAATATTCTTCTTCCATTGTTGTCAAAAGCTTTGTAACCATGTTCGATAAAACCATCGATCGATGCAGGAAGGAACATGTCGATCGATGTTGATGTCTGCACGGTTTTCATGTTGATGACCGAAGAGGTTTCCTGATCCATAGCCATTGTAAGAATATTTGCTACATCTTCTTTAGAGACCTGTAGAATACATCCATATTTTGCTCTTGCATAACCTTTTGGATCTTTCAGTATACCAAAATCATATGATCGTAGATAAGAACAATCATCAAGTTCTGCTTCGTGTCCAATATCGATCGATGGTCTACGGTTACCGTCGATCAATGTGTTTTTCCGGTTTCCTTTCGTTCTTCTGAAATAGTCAGCTTCTTACGCTGTTAAACAACAGTTATCAAGTTTGTCCGGATATAGCTCAATGTAGATTGGAGAAACCGTATCATGTCTTAGTTCAAGAGACACATGGATCGATGGTGCTAACCGTGTATCGGTTGATGTCTCTTTCTTGGTTTCATGAGAAACTAGGAAAATGCCAGCTTGTTCCAAAGCAAGACCATGGTACTCAATGATTTCTTCTTTGTGGTAGTCCTCATCATACTCGTTGTAAACCTTATCATGATCTAAATCTGAATGGTGAGTGTCGATCGATTATGAAGGGTGGGTATCGATCGGTTGCGGGAATGCATGACTGTCGATCAATTGTATGGGCTGGGTGTCGATCGATGATCTATCATCCGACTCATTTTTCCGCTCAAAATCGCAGAAGCATGTGGCAATGAGACCTGGATCATTACCCAATTCGATGAGAGTAGATCTATTCTTAACTTTAACAGGTTCATGGTAATTGTTTTGATCAATCAAGGAAAGATACAACCTATTTGTTACCATGTCGTAGACAGCTCCTACTGTAGCCATGAAAGCTCTCTCGAGTGATATAGAAGAGTTCCAATCGATCTGGATGTCCATCATGTCAAAGTCTATTGGGACTAAGGCATTGCAAATATGCAGAGGGACGTCTCTCACCATCCCTCATGAACTCACTTTGGAGAAATACAAGAAGGTGAAAGAATCACTAGAAGGCTCTAGTTTAAGGTTCAGCTCCTCTAACATAGCTCTAGACATGATGCTCACTGATGTCCAGTATCGTAGAGAGCATTGGGATATTCATTCCCTTTGATGAAACTTGGAATCACAAACTTCCCAGAATCACTTTTCTTCTTAAGATTGATCCTCTGCTTCAGCTTCTTTCTGAGGTGGTTGAAAATTCTCTCTATGTCCTCATATGTCTCCTTGGTTTCTCCGAATAACATCGACAGTCTATCAGTATAATAAGCTTCGTCAAATGAAGTATCTAAATGAATTTTAAAAACTGTTTTGGCAAAACCATCCATCTCTTTTTCATTTGTTTCTATGCGTAGATATTTTGGAATCTTCTGCTTTCTTCTGGAATGTCTTTATATTGCCTTATCAACCATCATAGGCTCTATGATGTGTCTATGCTCAGCTCATAAGTGTTTGTACTCGGATTCCTAACCAGCAAACTCTCGTTAATTGTTGATAAATGAGCTGGTTCGGTTGTAGGATGCCTGATTTCACTCAAATTACCCTAAGGAGTGAATTTACTCCCTCAAATAAGAGGTTCAGTTGTAGTACTTAGGGATAGAATCACGAGGAGCTAGGGAACCAATTAAATCTAAGCCGTTATGAGTAATGTAGGTGAATAATAATAAAGCAGTAAATAAATAATAAAGCAGTAAACAATGCAAGCAATAAATAAAACAATAAACAAGATGAACAAGACTATTGTTCAGCTTGGCAGAAAGTTATTTGATGGAAGGATAATTGTTAGACTTAGGGTTTCTATTCAGGTGTTGGAAATTATAATCCTATGTGTGCTATCTAGTTGTTTTCATGGTATTAAAGAGCATTAACTATCTTAACAACGAATCTACTAAACTCTCATTTAAGTCAATAAGTATATTGACTAGAAGGTCGTTGACCTAGAAAACAGTGTCCGATCAATGACAATGTCGATCGATTATTCTATAGGAATATCGACCGATTCACTTTACCCATCATCAATCGATTTCTGATTGGAATATCGATCGATGAGTCCAATCAAGCGTTACACACGAGTTAACAAAGACTCACTAAGATCCTAAATCAAACTCTCACTTTATTTCCAGTGAAGTCCTAGTTTAATCTGGACATGTTTAAGACTATCAGAGTTATTCAAAAGTATTTAAACAACCTAACAATCCTAGATTCAAGTTTCTAGTTAAGTCTAGAACATGAGAATTAAGAATCATCATATTAATGAATACCACAACAAGCAATCCTATAGTTGGGGTAATCGCTCTAACCTATTTGAACCCTAAGCCTAACAGGTGGATCTACTCTAGCATGAATTTTGTCACAGAAATCATAGATGAATAAATATAATATAAAAAATATATAATAGATCATTCCTCTACAAATACAAGCTTGGACTCTACTTGATATGAAAAAAGATATCGTCACAAAACTTCCAGGAAGTCCAGAAGACTTACAGGAATTACAGACGACTTACAAGAAGTCCAGACGACTTACAAGAAGTCCAGACGACTTCCAGGAAGTTTAGAGAACTTCCAGACGACTAACAAGTAAGTTTTCCAGTGCATTATAGTTTAGACAACTAATAGGTAAGTCGTCCCAGAAGTCTTCCAGATCTGAAAAAACTGCATATCAAGCCCAGATCTGAAAAACCTGCATATCAAAAAACATTCAAATGGCTTAAAACACACAGAAAATGAGTGGAAAATTAGATATATATATATATATACTTTTATAGAACACACAACATACATATCCAAATGAAGATGAGAACCATCTGATTAAAAACCTGCAAAAAAAGATAGATTAGTGAGAAAAACATGAGACAAAACTGAAAAATTCATATAAAGTTTGGCGTTTTCAAGTCAAAGGGATTAGAGTGTGTTTGGAAAGTTTTAGTTTGGGAAAAATGTAAGAACTTTATGCAACAAAAAATTACCAAATGAAGAAAACACCACTTCCTCTATAAAGAAAAGCTTGGATTCCACTAAATATGAAAGAAGGCAGCGTCAGAAAACTTAAAGGAAGTCCATACGATTTTTGGGAAGCCCATACAACTTCTGGGAAGTCCAGACTACTTCTGGGAAGTTCAGACGACTTCCTGGAAGTTGTCCGGACGACTAACAGGTAAGTCGTCTAGCGCATTATAGTTTAGACGACTAAAAAGTAAGTCGTCGCAGAAGTCTTCTAGATCTGAAAAACCTGCATATCCAAATCCAGATTTGAAAACCTTGCACATCCAAAAACGTTTAAATGGCTCAAAAATAGAGAAAATGAGTGGAAGATTATATAAATCTACATTTATAAAACATACAAAAATTCATATCTAAAATTAATAGATCTATCTTTAAATGAGTGGAATATGAGAATCATGCGATGAAAAACCTACAAAAACAAGATAAATTAGTGAGAAAGACATGAGACAAAAACAATAAATTGATATAAAGTTTGGTGTTTATAAGTTCAAAAAGATTATAGAGAGGTTGGAGAGTTCTAGAAATATGAACATTACATTTGTGTTGCAGACATTAGAGAGGAGGAGAGAGAATGTGTAAATTTTTCTTTATATAGGTAGACAAAAAAAATCAAATAGGTTAAATATTTACGATTCAGACGACTGAAATGTAAGTCGTCCAGGAGACTTTAATAATTTTAGTGGGAAACTAAAATATTCTAGCGGGAAACTAGAATAGAAGACCTTGTAGACGACTTACAAGTAAGTCGTCCAGAAGACTTACAAGTAAGTTGTCTGGTTTAAATTATTCAAGCGGCAAAATAAAATTTTATTAAATTTTAGGCGGGAATATTAGGACGACTTACTTGTAAGTCATCTGGGTAAAATTATTTACCAGACGACTGATATTTTAGTCGTCCATACCCTAAACATAATCCCTAAACTTGATTATCTAATTAACACTTCATAAAATCAAATTAAACTTGAAAGTGTTTACTATTCACAGAAATAAACACATATATGTGAAATTTACTTTTAAAAAAAAAAACATTTCAGCTTACCAATTTCTAACCCTAAGAATAAATACAATACTACAACATATGTTTGCCAAACCCCTAAACCAAAGAATATCATGATTCACTACTTCCACTCATCTATCTTAAAAACAAATCAATTTTATCATATCTTAATTATAATACTTAAAACTGTTTATAATTATATGATTTTTATTTTTCACTCATCAAAATATTTTTTACCAAATTTATAAATTATTTTTAAGATAAACTGGTATCAGACAACCTATATTTCAGTCGTCCAGACGACTTCCAAAATCTCAAACGACTTACTGAGGCTATATTCGTAAAAATTCCTTCTAGTTTTTTGTTTGGTCACAAGAGCCTGGGTTGTAATTTCACAAGGCTTTTAGGTTAGTTTTGCATTTGATTCAAGTTTAGGTATAGGTTTAGGGTTAAAATTAAGTTGTGGGTTAGTTTTGGAAAATTCTCCAATATTCTTTTGTAAATTACTAATTAATTTATTAGTTAATTTAATATAAAAAAATAGTATATGTGCTATTTTTTAAACAATTCTGAAAATAATTCTCATGATGATACGTGACTACTACAAAAATATTGTAATGCTCCAGGATTAATATACAGGAGATATATACAAAAAGTACATTTAAATTTATTTAATATATGCAAAAAACTCAGGCGTAGCCGAAAAAAGTTTCTAGTAATATGTAAAATATGTATATATAATGTTCATTCAGTGTCGATCATAATTTAGTTAATGTATTTATTTTTTGGAACCCTGACGTAGTTAATGTATATCTACTCTATTAAAATAGAGTCATTCTTTTTATTTACTGATACAAGTTGTCATTTAAATTTGGACCATTTCTAAAATATTACAAATAATATAAATCATATAATTGATTGAACCATATTACTTAAATTAAACCAACACAATTAATGTAAAGAGACGACCTTAATACGGCAGGTATCTATGTGTATACCGAAAACACATATTTTCTCCTACAAATATGGAATGTTCTAAAAGAATATATATCATCAAAATATAGAATATGGAAATCTACTAATTATACCTAAATTAAACCAGTGGTTATTTATGGAATATAGTCTTGGGCTTACTTTTATTTTCTGAACAAATTATATAGTTTGGTTTTTGGGCTTAGTATTAAGAAAAAAACTTCAAAAACATTGAATAACTTTTCACCTTAAAAGATCAAAAAATCAATTATTATTTTCAGACCCAAAAGGTATTTAATATTTTTAACAAAACAAAATTATCTATTATTAATCATTTATTTAAATCATGTACTTTAAAACATTTTCATATATTTTTTATTTTAAATAACAATCACTTTGTTTTGATAAATTTCAATGGTAACTTTTAAATAATTTATTGTTTTATTTTTATTAAATAATTTACTGATTAAAAAAATGTAAAGCAAAACCAAAAACCAAATCTAAAAACTAAAATCCAAAACCAAAAGCTGAAAACACATGTTATATTTGTTTGCTTTGTTTATTTACAAAATAAACTATTTCAAATTTTTTTTTTTAAATTTATTATCATCTTTTCAGTTTTAAATTAGATGTTCGATTATTTGAGATTTGTTTGTTGGTAATATTAGTTCAAACTAACTCAGCGGGTTTAAAAATAAAAACCCAAACCAAAAACTGAAAATGAAAAGTAGAAACTTAAAAACTAAAAACCAAAAACCAAAATCTAAAAATAAAAACTGAAACTAAAAACTAATGAAAAACAATCATCACCACAAATTTTGGTGAACTGATTTTATATCAAAATATTTCTTTAAATTAAGACAAAACCCAATTATATAAATTTTTAATCATAAAAAATTTCCGCGCTTGAAAAGTATTAAGGTAGATGGGCTTCCAAACTAAAACCAATTGGTGATAAGTGGATTGGCCCATCTATCTTATATATCACTAAGAATCCCTTCCAACTTCCGATGTGGGACACTTTGTGTCTAATACGCCCCCTCGAGATGATGGCTCTCTGGCATCAATCTCGGAATGTTCGGGCAAGGATCAATGGGCCGACTTTGGGCTGGATCGATAATGGATCGGGTTGGACTGGGTGGATCGTGGGCTCTGATACCATATTAAGGTAGATGGGCTTCCAACCTAAAACCAATTGGTGATAAGTGGATTGGCCCATCTATCTTATATATCACTAAGAATCCCTTCCAACTTCCGATGTGGGACACTTTGTGTCTAATAAAAAGCACGGGTCAAAATCTAGTAATAGTTAAATCAAACAAGTTCTAGTTTCTATGTTATAAGGGCTTTTCAAGGTCACATTAAGGATGCTCTCAAAACTTCAAATAGATGTCGTACCGAGGACACCAATCAACACAATAATAACACAAAGTTTTCTGCAGGGCATAATACATTTTTCTTTCCATGTCACTTTTGTCTTGTGCATTACCAACTTTTTTTTGTTTGTAACACAATTAGATTCGCGATCGGAAAACTAACCCTTTCCCCTCTTTTGATTTGATGTCTTTCTCTCTTCCTTGGAGATCATAAAAAACTCCAGATCCATGAGGAGGAGCGAGGTCGTGCTCCATGATGAATCTGCGAGCGAAGTCAGAGTGGAGTACGAGGAATTCAAAACCGACGCGATGGTGTTGTTTCTCGCCGTTAATTTTAGAAACGTAGCTCTCATGAAGAAGTTACTGGTACATTTGTTTTTGAATCTGTAACCAATTTGTCAATTTCTAAACATCTCTAGCTACATTCGTTTTTGACTCTGTAACAAATTTTGTCATTTCTTAAAATTGATGAACATATAATATATATGATTCTTCTGTACTGATTGGATCTTCTGCCCTGAAGTTAGATCGATCAATCTGAAGTTCTTCTGTAATAAAGAGATCATAAAGAACTCCAGATCCAGGTTTCAGATATATTTGATTAAAGGTTTCAGTCAGTTCAATGGTTATTTCGAAGAAAGTGAACATGGACGTGATGACAACTTTGGTATACACCTATGGAGAAGCATACATGTTAAAGAAGGTTCATGCCTATGATGGCAAGAAAATTCTCTCCACGGTTTGACCACTGTCCTTCCAAATTAAAGAGCTCATTGTGGATTTGAATGAAAACAAAAGTTGCTGGTTCTTCATAGGTAATCCTTATTGATTTTTTTGTGGATGATTTTAATTTTTCCAATGGTGGGAACTGCATTCTTTTACAGTTTTTGGTATTGGTAATCTGTCTTTTTAGCATGAGAGAAAGGTAATCCAAAGTTGGTATAAATTTGGCCTAACAAAAATATGATGCACTATACAAAACCATCAATGTTGTGGATGTTGTTCTTGGGGATTTTCATCTAAAAGGAAGTAAAAGACTAAATATTCACTGATTGGGATTAATGCTACTTTTTCATTTGAATTATTTTAATGTGCAGCGTATTAGACATTTTTTAACTTCCGAGCTCTAAAGCTCAAAGATGTGCTTTCGGTAATGGAGAAACAAAAGAAGTTCTTATGTAGTTCATTAGAGGAACTTGTCACATCGTTTTTGGCATTTGAAGATAAGAAGTTCTTGGCTAATATGGTTTGGGTTCACAAAGAGGTAAATGCCTTGCACAAAATTCATACAATCAATGAAACATAATATTTCCTTGTAGATGAAGTAACCATCACATATTTCGTCACCAGCCTCAGTTTGAACATTATAAATCATTTACATATTTAAAATATAAAATGCTTTATTAAAATATCTTCAAAGATTTAGTAATTTCAAATATTTTTTTTTATTTTAACGCTATAATTAAAATATTGATTATTTTAAATAAACAATTTATAAATTTATTATTAATAAATTTACAAGTAAAAGTCAGTCTGTATTAATTCAGTCCACAGCATAGCACGGGTAATTAATTACCTAGTATCGTTTAAAATCTCAAATGTACCTACAAGTCAATAACAATGCTGATTAGATTTAAGGATGTTGTGTGTGTTCAAATCTCAAAATAAACAAAGAACGGAGAAAGCACTGAGATTTACCAAAAGATTTAGCTCATATCTTATAAGTATCACAAACTTCATTTCTCACATCACAAAGATTTACAAAACCAACCATAACAATAAGCAGAGCAGAGCAGAGCAGCTACCTATCCAAATACAAAAAAACAATTAGCTTTCTCTACAAAGAATGCAGCTTCCAGTAGCAATCACACACCATTTATCATTAGAGATTGAAAAGGAGCTTTCTTAATCTCCACAAACGTTGAGTAATCAGTGCTCATCGGCTGCTTCCATGGCTCTCCATCCATTTGCAAGAACGCATCTTTCCAATCACCTCCTCTTAGCTCAAATCTAACCGCAGCAGCCTTGAATTGATTACCAAAAAAAAACAGAAGCTCGTTAGTAAAACACTATAGCTATGTGTGTGCGTATTTAAGTTACCTGAGCTATGTGCTTGGCTGAGATGAGTTCAGTCATGACAAATGAGGCATGCCACCCGTGCTTGAAAGCAAAGATTTCTATCAAACCATCATCACAATGAGCCTCCACAAATCCTCTCTGTAGCAAAAAAAAGGGTTAACATAAGAGATTTGAGTTCAAATGATGATGAAATGAAAACAGTAGAAGAAAGAATACCTTCTCTAGATAGTCCGGTCTTAGATTACCCCAGGGATGACTTCCACTTCCATAGCTTTCAAGATTCAATGCCACAACTGATCTCACACTACAAGAGAAACCTATGCATCAGGTTAAGCATTAGGATCATAGATGGTAAAAGGATAGCAGTTTCTTTTTTTTCTTTACTTTTTTGGGACTGCTATCTCTTCCCACTCAGAGAAATTAACCTTCTTGATGTGGATCTTCAGTATGTTCCTAAGTCCCCTGCAAATTCAAAAAGCACCCAAAAAAAAAACAGTTTCAGTAACACAACAAGAAGCTAGGCAGAGATTAACTTGAACATAGCGAACCTTAAGCCAGGATCACTGACACAGGGGGTGCAAAACCAACCCTGAGTGCAACTAAAGCCAGAATAAATAAGCTGCAAAAGCAAACATTGCGTGGTTAATGTTGTTTTTTGTTGATTCAACAGTTTGGTTGAGGATAAATAAAAAAAAAACCTTGTTTGAGATAGGGCCTTGAGCAAGATATGGTTTAGTGTTGCGAAGATTATGGAAGCCGTATGCAACTTGAGCATCCATACCTATATAAACCCGACAAGATACAAAAAAAAAAAAAAAACACAGGTCCAAAATATTAATTTTGTGTTAGGATATAGAACAGAGAATAAGCTCATTCATCAAACCTATGCTTAAGTAATTGTAGAACACTCCTTCATAGGACTTTGCCACCAGAGGCGCGTCTACCAAGCCCAGAAAACCACAAGAATGAGCCATGATGAGGAGAAGAATCAAGCCTAACCTCGTCAAGTTCGTTTTCGTCAGCTGGTTTTAAAGAATAAGGAGAATTCACCACTTCTCCAGATGGCATTGACACTAGAATCTTCCAGCTGCAACACCATACTAACCAGAGAAGTGAACACAGGTTTTTAACTTAACAAAAGGCTAATCTGTTTCTACCTATCAAGTCGAGCAACTGGACCCATACTTGCGCGATGGAGCGTTCTTTTAACAGCAATTCTCCACGCAAAAGGGAACGAACCACCCTGAAGTAAAGAGAAAAAAAACAATGTATTAGGGAGACTTGTCGTGACAAGGTAAGAGAGAAGAAAGATTCACTCTCACCCAACCAAAACTCCTTGAGAGATCATTTCCTGTACCAAGAGGGATGACGCCAACAGGAGGGATTGGTAACTTCCCTTCTTTGTTAAGCTCTCCAAGACATCCAAGAACCCAACCAACAGTACCATCACCTCCCGCAACCTATCCAACCACACTCTAGTTGCTAAAAATGTAAGATAATTGCATGAGATTGGATGAATATTGCTTGTAGTACTCACCATAATCCTCAACCTTGCTCATTCTTTTGCACACTCATCTCCTTCCGCTGCAACTTTCTCCAAACACGCCAAGCCATATCGAACAAACTCATTTGGCTTCACTTCCGTCAGATCAAACACCTGTTTTTATACAGAATAGAGCCATCTCTAAAGTCAACTCATCATTCCAACAATAAACAAAAAAAAAAATCCAACTTTCCCTTCCCTATCCACTAGATTCAAACATCAACTACGCATGAGTTTATAAACCAGAGAATTTAATACTTCAACCAATTGATACAAAACAAAAAATCATATGAAGAGTGAAACAGAACATTAAACTCATCTCTACTGCACACTGAGCCAATCCATAAAGTAGATATAAGATACATTTCAAATCAACTAGGCATGAATACATAAACTAGATACTTAAACCAGAGAAGCTAATACGAAAAGATCTGATCAAGACAGAACACTAAACTCATCCCTACGACACACTGAACCAATCCTTAGATTCCTACCAATTGCATTCACTATCTAAACACAAACCCAACAACAAAAGCTTGATTCCTTTTGTTTTGCCTTAACCAGAAACAGAGATTCATTACAAAAGCTGAAACTACAAATCAAACAAGAAGCACACTTAAAGAGAGCAAACCAAACCAAAACAAAACCTGTTCTTCACTCATCAACTGTTGAAGCCTCTCTTTAAGCACAGGACCATGACGACCACCACTCTTGGGGTTTATAAACACAACCATCGGCGCGTGAGGAGCCATATCAGCCACGGCGCCACCGGGAAGAAGCAAATGGTGGGGAATGGCGGTTGTATCTTTACGTTTGATACAGTCGCGCATGGCGAGACGAATGTACTCAGGCATCATGAGTCTCTGACGAAGCTCCTCCTTGTCTACACACCCACCCACGTCAGGGTAGCGAGTCCACAGCCTCTCATTGATGTCGTCGTTTCATTAGTCTCTAAAGCCACGAATGTCTCCGTGGGGGCATCCATTATACTCTCGCCGGTGTTTCGTGTAAGTGCAAAGATGACACCACAATATAGTACTGCAGAAGATAAACCAAGAGACAAAATAGATACAAGCAACACTATGCTTTATTAGAAATCATCTTTAAACAATCTATTACAAGACTTGCTTATCAGCTTTACACAGCCTGTTAACACCCTAACAGCTGCTACTGAAAGATTCCTAATCTACCCAAACTTGTCTCTCCATCGTCGTATGCTTCAGCATCTGCTTCAGCACGACCCAAGAACACCCTAAGGGATTTTCACCCTTCCTCTATAATAAAAGCCCCAAGTGTCTTATGGAATACACACGACTCCATAACTCTTTTATAGTGATCTCCACGTTCCTGAAACCCTAGTCTCCAAGGCAACATGGATATATGGACAACTTCCATATTAATAAGTACACTTTCCTTTTCTTGGATTTGTACTTATTCCTTAAGGCATAAACTTGCTCTCCAAGTTTATCTCTTGCCTTTTCTCCACGGTATAAACTTGCTCCTCAAGTTTATTCCACGCCAGCTCAGCATCTTGCATCCACATGGTCTCTACCACTCCGCATGCCTCCTGGTTCACTCTCTGACACACACTGCATCAGCAACTACTTCAACGACTACGTCAAGACATAAACCTCCAGTTTATTCTTCTCCATCTCAGCATATCCTGCATCCACATGGTAACCCACCACTCCGCATGCCTTATGTAGTAACGACTAATGCCTCCAGCATCAGTGACTTCGTCGCCTAGTTAGTCACGGAAGACCATTGACATCTACAAGCTCCACTTGCATCTTCATTTCGTCCTGTGATTGGAGAATAAGGAGGAATGTTCGAACCCAGAAATCAACATTTGAGTTTGAACAAAAAAAAGATTTTGAATTTTAAATCAACCAATACAAATCTTCGTTGACAGTTTGTATTTTCTTGTCTTTTTTTTGTTTTTTATCTTTTCCAGAAAATGTCGAATTTCGAAGAATGCGCACAAAACATGTGTGCTCAACAAGCCAGCAAATGCAAAAAAAAAAACAAAAAATTGACAAGCAATGAATTTTCCAGAAAAAAAAAATTTGCTTCAGTTTTTTCGTTTTTAAACACTTGGCTAGGATTCAATCTAACTCCTACATGGCGGTAAAAACTGATATCACAAAAAATTATGATCAGCTTGAATGGAGATTTCTCAAAGAAACAATGCAGTATATGGGATTTGGAGATAGGTGGATTCAGTGGGTCATGGCTTGTATCTCCTCAGTTACATATTCAGTTTTGATAAATGGAACACTAGAAGGTTATATCACCCCAAACAGAGGATTAAGACAAGGAGATCTGTTATCTCCTTATCTTTTTATTCTTTGTGCTGAAGTGTTGTCTCACCTTTGTACACAAGCCATGAATGATCGTTCTCTTCTTGGCGTCAAGATATTATTACAAGCACCAGCAGTTAATCATTTGCTCTTTGCAGATGATTCTTTATTCTTTTCCTTAGCTAATTTGAAATAGGCTAGAACTCTGAAGCGTATTTTCACCAAATATGAAGCAGTCTCAGGCTAAGCAATCAATCTTAACAAGTCTACAATCACTTTTGGAAGCAAAGTGCGAGCAGAAGTTAAGACAAGAATGCGGAATGTACTTGGTATTCATAATGAAGGTGGCATTGGGAAATACCTTGGTTTGCCTGAGCAATTTAAAACGAAAAAGGGAGAGATGTTTGCATACATTGTTGACAAGGTCAAGAAGGTGGTACAAGGATGGAAACAGAGACACCTTACACAAGGAGGAAAAGAGTTGTTACTTAAGGAAATATGTCTTTCGACTTCCTAAGGAAATATGTGAGGAGATCAACACTATCTTGGCAAGGTTTTGGTGGGGATCTGGAGAGTCCAAGAGGATGCACTGGTATACTTGGAAAAGAGTATGCATACCAAAAAGGAAGGTGGTTTGGGTTTCCGTGACTTAGAGTTATTCAGTCAGGCGCTTCTTGGGAAAATGGTTTGGAGAATTCTACAAAACCCGCACATCTTGATGTCAAGAGTTTTAAGAGCATGATATTTTCCTGTTGGGGATATACTACAAGCTACTCTTAAGAGGAAAGCATCCTATGCGTGGAAATCCATCCTCTTTGGAAAGGAGCTGATAGTTAAGGGTATGAGATATATCATTGGAAATGGTACGACAATAAAGATGTGGACAGACTCATGGCTAAATGTTCATACTCCAAGACCTCCCCGACCAAGACATGAGATTAATAATTCAACCAATGTCTGTGACTATTTTAACGATACCAGAACAGGAAGGAATGTTGCTAAGCTTAGAGATGATGTGGTTGGGGAAGATGTAGATATGATCTTGGCTTTACGGATCTCAAGACCTAATGGGTTGGCATTATAATGAAAATGGCCTTTATACGGTTAAATCAGGTTACTGGTTAGCATCTCATCTCCCAGACAACAACTTCATACCCCCAACTTATGGAAGTGTCGACTTGAAACAAAAAATATGGAAGACTACGGTACCCACAAAGTTGAAACATTTTATGTGGAGAATCTCATCGAGAAGTATTGCTACGGGGAATAATTTGAGAAGACGACATGTAACGACAGACACAATGTGTAAGAGATATTGGTAGAAGGAAGAAACAGAGGATCATCTTTTCTTTACATGTCCGTATGCTAAAAAGATATGGAGGGACTCAGGTGTGGTTAATGCGATTATTGATAGTTCAACTGCAAGATTTGAAGCAAAAATAGAAACATGTTTACAAGTTTCTACTGCAGCCATGTTTAACAACTTTCAAGATCTCCCTATAGGGATTCTTTGGAGGATTTGGAAGAGCAGGAACTTATTAATATTTTAGCATCGACACATTCAGTGGAAGAATGTTGTGAATAATGCTAGAAGTGATGCAAGAGAGTGGAGGAATATTGAAAATAATGAACATCAGACGTCCCAATATGCCATAGTGCCTTCTTGTAGATCACGCAATGCTAAATGGAAAGCCCCTCCAGAGCAACTTATTAAATGTAATGTGGATGCATCTTTCCGTAATGACCAAGAAAGAGCCTCAGCGGGATGGATATATCGAGATTCTAAAGGAGTTTATTGTGGAGCAGTTCAGGCGCAGGGATTTATAGTTTCATCGCCTTTGGAGAGTGAGTACAAGCTTTGCTCATGGTAGTACAAACATCTTGGAGATTTGGCTATAAAAAGATCATCATTGAGTCCGATTGTAAAAAAAGCTATCGACATCCTCAATGATAAGGCTCTTCATTTTTCTTTTTATAATTGGAAAAGGGAAATACGTTGGTGGGCAACAAAGTTTCAAGAGATATCATTTCAGTGGGTAAATCGGGAAGCCAATAGAGCTGCTGATGTATTAGCAAGAACACGAAATTCAGCAATGTCTTCTTATTGTTTTTACAACTATGTTCCAGTTTCAATCTCTAATCTTCTACATGAATTTTATGTAAACTTTCGATTACATTAATAAGAAGATGCAGACGTTAGAAAAAAAAAACACTTGGCTAGGATTTGCTTCAGTTTCTATCAATGTCTTTAAAATGACTAAATGACATGGTATATTTGATACACCATTTCAAATACAATTAATTATATAAGAGTACTTTAGAATGAGATCTTTTGTCATTTATCATATTTCAGGGCGAGCTCTAAAATATTGGGAGTCTTAGATGATTTAATAAAGGTATTAGTTTTTAAAAAAAGTCATTGATTTGAAGATTTTTTTTTTTTTTTTACAAATTTAGAGGTATATGTGCATGTAATTTTTTTCAAAAATTTTAAAAAACATAAATGAATATTTCATCAGCCTTGACCCAAAACCGGTCATATTTCAAATAGTTGCATTAGTGCTTTTATTTGGTGAATATGATTTGAGTTAATACACACTTTATTGCATTCTTGATATCCATTAGTTCATGGCATTAGTGGGTTTTTGATAAATTGGCCATATTCGTTTATGTGTCGCTGATTGTTGTTCGTTTCTATAACTTGCGATAACAAAACAAATAACATTTGGTTGCATATCGTAAGGTAGTCGCATACAGCAAATCGTAAAAACTTAACACAACAAAACGAATAACAATTTGGTCATAGGTCGCAGTTGCAAGTTGTTGCGACATGTAAATGAAAATGACGATTGTATGTATGTAGGAGGCTGGCTGGTAGCTGGTAGTACTATTACCACAAAAAGCTCACTGATATTATGCTTAGAAAAGAGAAAGAGTAGCGTTTTGCTTAGCAGCACGTGAATAGTTTGGCGTTAGTGCAAATAGCTAAAACAGCCAAGGAAAGACCATAGACGTTGTTGGGCCTAGTGGAATGGGACACATGCTGTTAGCGTGTCCACAACCCACAAATTAGGAATTACTTTTGAGCCACTGAAAATCTGAAAGCCACACTTTCTATCGTCGTTGTTCACTCTCTCGCCTTGGGATATACATACGTACCACTTGGTCGAGTAAACCGAGAAGCTTTTGTTGGCTACTTGGATCAGAATAGCTTGATGAGCAGATTGGATACATTCTCGGGTGAAGGCATTGGTAGGCTTGGAATCTGCTCTCTCTCAGCAATATTGTCCCTTTCATCAACGCATAGATTGTGTTTCAGCTTCTTGCTCAAGTCTACCCAAAGCTGTAACGCCTTCAGAAGAAAGAAGGTGTACGAAATAAGATCCTTCAGTACATCATATCTTGCTCTTCCTGCTACTCTAGCACGTTTCATGGCATATCTTCCCTGAAGAAACGTTGCTTATGGTTTGAACCCCGGAGGTGAGTTTCTCTAGTTTTGTTGTCATATGAAACTGTTTTGCCATTGTTACAGAGACGTAGACACAAACACTTACAGGTTCGTTTTATCTTCCAACTAGTATACTTCTCTTTAGCTTTTTTCAACTACTACTACACTTTCCTGCAACTTGACCCGGACGATGTCAGTGAACAACTAAAAAGTCAACGTGCATCGATCCCTCTTGTCAGGCCTGGTAAAAGCACTGCTCTCTTCATCAAAACCGTAAGATCCTCTCTCTCTCCTTCATCATCATATATCTATATACTATTTGAAAATCCCTGAAACTATTTGCAATATCAGGTCCTTGTCTTGGTTCAGCAAACAGATCGCTCACTTGACAGCATTCAGAGGCTTTGCAGGTTACTTTTGTCCTGATTCTTGTACGGTGTGCGACAGATACTGCAAGAAAGGTTCAAAGTGAGATCATTTCGTAAAAGTACAATACTGAGTTTTACGAACTTGACAAGTATGATCCATGAACTGGGGCCTGCTATTTTACATATCAACTCAGATTTTACTGTTTGAAGAGCACTATGTAACAAAGGTTTTGACTTGGATTAGTACATGTAATTGCTCTCACAATTGTCATCAATGCTCTCTTCGTCTGACACATTCTCTGAATCTAAAAAGCAAAACTGAAATGAATTCATAGCATATCTATTTCCTTTTCTATGTATAAGCATCTCACATATAGGGGAGGGGACAAAGCCACCCAAATTGACGAGTTTAAGATACTGTACAAAGGCATTATAACAAACCCTAGAACCCTTTCATGATATCAAATCCTACCATCTTTTTTTTTTTTAATATCACAACATAGAAATCTAAAAACAAACCCCTTTTCAAAGATCTATGATTTCGTTTCGACAATGCCCCTGTTGAAATGTAAACTTGCTCTGTTGTTCACCATCCTTTGACTTATCTGAAGCTGAGGCCAACCCTTCAAGCATGTTGATTACCATTTGTGTATCATCCAGATAGTACTTGGCCTTGCTCGGTTTCTGACCCACCGTGCACGCAAATACCTCTGCAAAAGCGATTGGCGAAACATCTTGGTGCTTCACTATGCTATCAAACATGTCTTCATCGGATCGGTCATCACCAATGCACAACAGAAAGTCTGGTCTCTTCCCTTTGCTGTTCCTCATTGTAGCTATCAAATGCTCCACCACTTTCCCTTTGCTTACTCCCTGAAAGCCAAAATCCCATCAGAATAATGACGATGATAACGCCAATTTCAAGCAAACACTAAATCATCTATGTACCTGAGGTTTAACTTCTACGATGTCCTGGCCTCTCTTGACAACAACAGGCTCGTTGGTGAGCACGCTCTCTAGATGATCTAGAAGCTCCTTAGCTTGCCAAGAACCAAATGAAGGGTCAGCTTCTTGGTGGTGCCACACCATTGCACTCTCCTTCTCCTCTATGAATGATCCATCAGTCGCTTCTGTGTAGNTAAAGACTAGATTGTTGGGGTCGTCACACAAACGGTTGAGAAGCGAGATGAGAGCATCATCCGGCTTCTTATCCAAAGTATCCTGATCCATCATCGTTCCATCATAATCCAATAGGATTAACCTGCTGCTTGTTTTCTTATAAGCAGGGACTATGGTTTCAACACCGAGTTTCCTGAAGTTGGGGTCTAACGCAACAACCCTGAACCCAAGACCCAGTCCAACTCCCCAGATCCTCTTGTTGTAATGATCCTTGCACGCCCTCTGAAGATCTTGGTCATAACTACGCGACCAGTAGGCCACGTCGTGGGAGCTAATGTACTTGTGATGCTTCTGGTGGCGCAAGTTCTTCTCCCTATCCGACATTGTGATGGCAGAGCTCATCGCATCAGTGACTGCATCAATGTTCCATGGATTAACACGTATCGCCCCACTCAGAGATGGAGAGCAACCTATGAACTCAGAAACGATAATGACACTCTTCCTAACATCATCAGCCCCAAAACCTAAAGCTTTATCCAAAACATGGCTCCCTTGCCTAGTCACCGTATACTTGTAAGGCACCAGATTCATCCCGTCTCTCACAGCATTCACCACAACACACTCAGAGATAGCATAGTAAGCTACTTTATCCAGAGTACTAACAGGTCCATTCACAAACACAATAGGCTTATAACCACAACCAGGTCTCCCATACTTGTTATTAACCTCATCAGCAATCAAGTGTATCTGCGTCTCCACATCTTGCACATCCTTACCCGAACTCCGAGCAGGATTAGTAATCTGCACAAGAACTACTTTCCCACGAAGCTCCTTATTCTGCTCAAGAAGCTGACCCATCGCCCAGAACTTCAAGCTAATACCTTTAAACATATCCAAATCATCCACTCCCAACATCACAATATTCTCCTTAAACCTCTCTCTCAACCCCTTAACTTTCTCAGCAGTCTCCTCTGCAACTTTAATAGACTCAATCTGCCCCATGTGGATCCCAACAGGCAAAATCTTGATGCTCACCGTTCTCCCAAAGTACTCAAGACCAATGTACCCTCTCTTCGACTCATAGTCCAAACCAAGCATCCTACTACAGCAAGACAAAAAATGCCTAGCGTAGTCGAAAGTGTGGAACCCTATCAAGTCACAATTGAGAAACCCTTTGAGTATCTCATCCCTCACGGGAAGAGTTCTGTAAATCTCCGAAGAAGGAAAGGGGCTGTGGAGGAAAAACCCTAGCTTTATCCGATGAAAACTCTTCCTCAAGAAAGTAGGCAAGATCATGAGATGATAATCATGAATCCAAACGTAATCCTCATCAGAGTTAAGCACTTGAGAGATCTTATCAGCGAATATACTGTTAACCTTGGTGTACGCCTTCCAGTTCGCTCGATCAAATAAAGATCCTTGAGCCTGCGTCATGGGCAAGAGGTAGTGAAAGATGGGCCAGAGATAGTGTTTACAGAAGCCGTGGTAATACTTGTCAAGCAAGTCACTGGGAAGAAACGTAGGAACGCACTGAAACTTCTCTTCAAGGTACTGAGAGACGTCGTCTTGCTCAGAGAGCGAAACGTCAGCGTTTAACGACCCGACGTAGACGACTTCGGTGTCTTGAGGGAACCCGTCTTTGAGATGTAAGTAGAGACTGTCATTGTCGAATTCGAAGCACCACTTGTTCGACGAAATGTCTCTGTGAGCGCGAATCGGAAGCTGGTTCGATACCACGATGCGTTTCGGCTTTGTGCCGTTTCCGCCGCCGCCGTCGAGACCCGGGAGCTTCGTGACGGCGTTGGGGATCCGATGGCCCATGATCTGGTAATCATCGGACGAGACCAGGCTCAGCTGGTCTTTCCAGGACTCCGGTAACATGTCGAGAGGTAAAGATTCAAGCTTTGGGTGAATCGAATCGAATCGAGAATCTTTATGGGTTTGTTTCTTCGATTTCAACAAGGAAGGAGAAGAAGAAGAAGAAGACGAGGAAGAAGACGAAGAAGAGAGAGCGTTCGTCTAGTGGAATTTAAGAAGGGAGGAGAAACGGAAAATTTTTCGGTGAGGATAAGAACGAAACGAAAGAGGAAATAAATATATTGGAAATTGGATATTTTAAATAATGGACGGTCTGGATTTTCTCGAGATGGAGATGTGAGTCGTTTAGATGAGCGCGTGTGCCGACTTCTCTTTTTGGAAGAGAGGAAACAAATCTTTTTTTTTTCAAAGAGGAAACAAATCTTTAAAAGATATTAACCTTAATTACTGATTAGTTGCTATGAGCTGTTACTTCTCCAATATTGGAAATAAATATTTACAGCTATTATTGTTCCATATCTACGTTATTTGTGTATCAATCTTTATTGATGACGTCTTTTTACTTTGGAACATATCTCATTTTTAATAGAGGGAGAAAATCTAGTCAATCTATGAAACCTTAATTGAAGGGAATATATATATATATTTTAAAAATTTTAAGGAAATTGTATGTATCTGTATTGTTTATTAATTGTAGATATTTATTCAAAAAAGAAACAGTTACATTTTAACTTTCCAAGCTGTATTTAACATTTAGATCTGTTATCCCACAATATTCTCGCAGCATATTCTAAAATTATTCTAGTGTTCATCCCCATATGAAGAGTGATGTGAAAATAAATATAGATCACAAACAAATATAAACTAAAATACATGTGGAATAAACAGAACAACACGATCAAGGAAATATTAAAATTTACTCAAAAAAAAAAAAAAAAAAGTTACTCCAGTTACATTTGGAGTAATTTAAACCCTTTAACCAAAAATAACCATGTGGAGTAATTTCAAAGCATACAACAACCAACAATTTAGCTGTTACTCAAAAACTGTATTTTATGACAAACTAAACAAAGCATATAGTTCTCGTTAATGGATAATATAAAATAAACTTTATCAAATACTCCATCCATTTTAGTTTACATATCTTTGTAGAAAAAAAAAATTGTTTCAAAATAAGTGTCGTTTTATAGTTTAAATATAAAATTTATTAATTTTATATTTTTTATTAATCGAAATATGGTTAGGTGTATAGATAATTATGTTTTTATTTTGAAAATATGTAAAATTAAATGTTTCATCAATCTGTGTATAAAAAGTTAAAACAACAACTAAAATGAAATTGAGGAAGTATATCTTATAAACAGAGTTTACATTTAAAAATTGTTTCGATATTCCACACTAAATAAAATCAAAGACAAATTTCTTTTGAGAATTATGGGGTGGATAAGGAAAAGCCACGTGGCAAACATGTAGAAGAAACGTGGCGTGTTAGGGTGGGAAGAGAAGATTGGCAAAAATCACGAAGCAAGCATGTGCTTCTTTGTTTTCTGACCGATGACGTGGAAGACTTTCGCTATCAACGGCAGCTATGTCAGCCAATCATCCTTTGACACGTCATTCCTTCCTTCCATGGACGTTTCAAACTTTGTTCCCCGTTTCTCCTCGTTTCAACGGTATAATATGATGGTCGTCGACCTCCGTTGAGAACACATGGCATTATCTCACAGGAATAGCAAATTTCTTTTTTTTTCCCCCTACTTTTAACCAACACCTAAACTTGTGATCATATGTTCAAACTACTTTGGTGTTACAAAATAAATTAACAAAATACATAAAACAGTGGTTTCAAAAATATCTACTTTATTATGGAAAATTTTCATGATAACTGATGTTGAATTGAAATTAGTACACCCTTTATTTTACAAGGAGTTAGGAGTATTACTTTGACACTTTTTATTATATAAAGAATATCATTTTAGAATTTATATGCAATCTATACTTAATTTAAGTTTGATCATTCTAATTTCATTGAACTTAGAAATATTTATCTTAGATATTGTAGAGTAAATAAATATAATAATAAAATTATAAATGCAAATCCACTATCTTTTAGTATGTGTGAAAATATTAAAAAGACACTTTTTCTTTTTATAAAACGGATAGAATAACATTCTTAGAACATATCTAATGTACATCTCTACAATTTCCTTTAATAGAGATCTCTGTTATTAATAGAATAGACTCCAATTATATTATTCCAATTCTATTATAGAGAAAATATTTTAAAAACTATTTTTTTCTATATTTAGAGGTAAAAATTTTATATCTCTATATTATTTTTATAAATAGTGAAATTTTATTATAGTCATAAATGAAATAAATTTATCTCTACAATAAAAATTCTATATTTTAGAAAAAAAATTAAAGTAAGAAATAGAAATGGCTTAAAGATAGTCTTAGAATCATCATATTCTATTGCCTTTAAAACATTAAAGAAAATAATTATGAAAATTTCATTAGATAGCTTTTTTAGTTTATTTCCACAAAAAATAGTCTTCGAAGAAGAAAATGACCAGAATAAATTTTTATTAAAAGGTAAATATGCGCTTATATCTTTTGGTTAATTAATCAAGACTTAGGTTGAGAGTTAGGAGATGGGGTTTTGGGTTTAGGAGTTCAAATTTTTTAAAAATAAAAAATATAAATTTTATAAATTTTAAAATAAAAATAAAAACTAATTTGGTCATTTTATTTTTTGAAAACTATTTTGTGATAAAACATTAAAAAGGCCATAAAAAAAATTATTGATGTTTTATATGCAAAGTGAAAACGACCGATTTGTGTAGATTTTGTATATACTGATTAAACAAAATCTGGCAGAATAAAGAATTGCCAACAAGAATAGAAAGAAATTTAAGACAGGAATTTACAAAATAATTTGGGTGATCAAAATTTCCACGGTAGCTTCAACAATATCATAACATGGAAACTTCTGCTAGTAGAAATATTTTTAAAAGAAAACAAATTGACGATGAAATGAGTGGTTTAATGGTGTTGAGGATTTGTTTTAAATATCTAGGACAAGATAAGGGCGTGGGAGAAAAAATACGAAAAAGAAAAGAAGACGACTTATCCAAATCCCAGAACTATTGTCCTAACTGTGGGACCCGATCTGATTAGCCACGTTGTTTGAAAGATTTTATTGGGTCCCACTTTATCTATAAACTCTTTTGAGATAATTATGTTAATATTTTGTTTTCATCTTTTTGTTTATTTTTGAATATTCCTTCTCCTTTTTTTGACTCTTCTTTTTCTTTTCTAAATATGAAAATTTATAGTTTTTTTGTTACTTCCGTAGAAATATGTTAGAGTATTTCCAACCCTAATTTATTTTTCTTCTAAAATAGAGTTTTAAAATAAAAATACTTTAATGGTATTCTATATATCATCACTCTATAATAGAATGGAAAATATGTTTACTCTAATATAAAGTAACATATTTTTTTCGTTTATCACACTATTTTTTACTATAAAATAAGGTATTATTGAAGTAAACTCTAACTTTACTATAGAGTAACTCTGTTTTAAAGTAAAAAAATAATATCAACCATTGTAAATATAACGAGCAATTAACCATAGCCGCCAGATTTGTAGTCTTTCAAAACTTTTTGCACAAGTTCGGTAGATATACTCTAAAATTATGGGCCCCGTTTAAATGCTTACGTGACAGTCGTGTATCAATGACGACAAAAAAAATTGTAACTAAAAATATCATAGTCAGTATTATCTATAGGTGTGCTAAATCCAGATTTCAATTCAGTTTATAAAAAATAACTACTTCCTCTATTTTAGTATAATCTATGTTTTTAAAAAATGTTTTCCTTCTACAAAATACATAATTCACATTTTCAGTGCATATAATAAGGTAAATTGTAAATTTTTATGACATTAATTATATTTACTGAATTTTGATTGGATAAAATTATAAAAATACTTAATCACAAAAATAATACATAAATCAACACATTTTCTTATCATATGTGAAAATTATAAAATATAGAGTATACTGAAATAGAGAGAGTACTATATTAATGTGATCATGTCTATTTTGGTTCAGTTTAAATACAATCGATTTTTAATTTATTCAATTTTATACCAAAAACCATAACTATATTTACTTTTTATAACATAATTTATTTTACATGATTAGAAATTATTGATTAAAATAATATATATATATATTGTACTCTAACTTTTCTATAAAAATAAGGTTATTTAAATATTAAAAAAATAAGGAAATACTAATATCATAATATTATTAAATAACGATATTTTAGCACAAAAATTTACTAATAATAAATATGTTTATTTGTTATGATGGAAATGAAAAAATTAACCTAGAATAAAAGAAAAATTATTAAAATCAAAATTTAAACATGAATATCATATCAATAAATAAAGTATGTATATATTATTAGTTTTATTATAAATTAATATACTAATATATTTTAACTAATCAATTCGTGTGGTTTATTTGTTTTGGTCAGTTTATCAAATCATACCCATATGTTACAGTTTCTTAAAAGTAACATATTTTTGGTTTATTCAGTATTAACAAATTCAAACCATTTTCTTTATTTCGGTTCAGTCTTACTTGGTTCGATTTTACATTATTATCAATCAGTGTATTATACTCCTAAGATAATTCTTGAAGGTAATACTAATAATTTAAATATCAGTGTCCTTGAATAAAAAGTTAGTAAAATAATCAATTGATAATTATTTTTATTTAATTTTATGATTATTGTTTTCATTTTGTATTTGGAAAACTAATATGCAGGAATAATTAGTTAATTTTATTTTAGAAATAAAAATTAAATTCAATGTATAATTTTAAATAAAAATAAAATACTAAACAAATTAGAAATAGAATTAAAAGTACTCTTTCGATTTCATATTTTATGATGTTTTAACTCAATGTATATATATGAAGAATGTATTTTTGGTCAGAATACTACGAAAGTTATAACTTCAAATTAATTAATTTCTTTATAAGAAATAGTAAACTATATCGCTAAAGTTAAAATTGCTAGATATGTGAATAAATCATATATTTTCAAACATAAAAATGTCTAAAACATTATACATATTGAAATGGAGGAAATAGAAAATAAGTGAGCATGTTTCCTAAAAAATATGTTTGACAATTTGCATGTTTCCTAAACATTATACACAACTGGTGGCTCTTTCAAACCGCTCGCTCAATTGATGGATGTCACCCCATACCACGGCTGGTTAGTTAATTTTGAAAAACTTGTTTACCGACCTTTTATATATTATAAAATAATAAATATATACTGAATAATTAACAAATCTGTAATTATTATATATTCAACTAATTTAGCATGAACATTTAAATAAAATAATCATATTTATTTATTTATAATCACTTTATATAAGTAAATATTAGTAATAAATGATATTAATATGTATATATATATATATATTATACTTTTAATTTGGCTATCTAATAAATGAACATTCATAAAAGTAGAGTAAAGGAAAACCCTACTCTCTGACAGCGGCGACATGAATGACGACAAGGATCCCTGGCTCTACGGCGTCGCTCTCCGCTTCCGACTTCATCATCCTTTGGTGTTAGATTGGTTTGGGGAGATCTCCAGCCTGTCCCGCTCTGTTCTGACGATAGCTTAGTTTGGTTTGGAAACAATCATTGTTGTTTCCTGTTATACCAAGGCATCTGATCCTCTCTGACAACTATATCTCAGCGTTCTCATCCGATCTCCATTGGGATCCTTGAGACCATTACCTTCTGATCTGGTTCCCATCGTTCCTTGACGTGGGCTCTTGATCTCAAGTTTTATCCGCAATTATAGTTCCTGGATGCGGGTTATATACGTGTCTCAGACCATTCTCTCCGTTCTAACTCGGCCTCTGCTCATCCTCTGTTCATCGCTACTATCATCCCGTGACGTTTTTTTCTCTGTGCTTCCTTTTTGAACACGCTACTGAGGGTGATGACCTTCCTTGGGGTTTAAACCTATCAAACATCTGCTCTACTCTATTGATCTTATCAGAGAATTCAGTGAAATTTATGCCGAGTTTTGCTATCTGAGATTCGACCTCAACTGTTTCCTACTCTGTTTTCTCATATTGAAAACAGAGTACTTTGTGTGCTGCTGTATTACACGGGTTGGTGAAGTGGTATGGGGACACATATTGGGACGTCAAGGGATGATAAAGGTAAGGGAATAATGAGTCCTGACGAGGAGGAGCCTTTCCGGTTACTTGATGATGAGGACACGCAAGTGCTCCAGGAATTTAGGTTATCATTGATAGGGAAGGTACTGAATCCGAGGAAACAAAATGTGGAGAAGCTAATCAACTATATGCCGACGCAATGGGGAATGCATGATCGTATTACTGCAAATGACTTGGGCAACGGAAAATTCTTGTTGAATTTTACTTCAGAAGAGGATCTAAACGAAGTTTTACGGCAAGGCCCTTTCCACTATAATTTCTGCATGTTTGTGCTAGTGAGGTGGGAACCTATTGTTCACGATGACTACCCATGGATTATTCCTTTTTGGGTGACTATTACTGGTGTGCCATTGCACTTATGGACAATAAAGAATCTGCGAGGGCTTGGGAATACCTTGGTCCGTGTAGATACGCTTGAACTGGAGGAGGGGAGGATGCTTATTGATATCGACACGCGCAAACCTCTCAAATTCACAAGAATGGCAATAAACTCTGAAGGGGATGCAGTCACAATCAAGATAGCATATGATCTACTCTTTAAACATTGTACTACTTGTGGTTTTTTAACTCACGAGAAGGATCATTGTACTTTGAAATCACAGTAGAACAATGCTGCTCTTCCTGTTGTCGTACCAAAACTAGAGGGTCAAAAGGTGGCAGCGCATAGAGACCTAAACATGCGGCTTACCTTGCCTGATCAACTTATCCCAGCTACTCCTGCAGAGAATTATCAGCAGAGGAACAAGGCGGTTAACACTAATCCATCTCCTCACCTTCCTCGACACAAAGAGGAGGATATTCAAAGTGCAACTGTAGGTCGTACTGGACCTCATCAGGGTAGAGTCACTGGTCTCCCCCACCGTCATGTACTGAGCACCATCGTCTCGATAGGGTGATGCGGAGACGTCATGATAGACACAATAACAGGCAGGGTCGGTATCCTTATACTCGCCAACACGATAGCCAGAAGAGGGAGAAGCCTTTTGTTTCTTCTGATCGGGATGTGGTGATAAATAAAGAAATGGAGAAACAGACGGGAATGGAAAGAGCTGAACGAAGCCGTGTTGGGGAGCTAGGTAATGAGATCCGCCAGGGCTATGCAACTCTCCAACGGAATGATAGGGTGGAGTGGCGTGAGAAGAATAGGAACATGACGTGGTTTGTTCCTACCCGACATGAATTAAGTGATGGACAAGGAGATCCTTCTGATTCTCACTCAGGTCGTAGGAGAGGACCCTTTGTAAAGCACAATAATGCGGAGAACAGTGGCTCTCGATCTCCTCGCGTTTCTCATCGCGATGTGCAGCGGAACATGACGTCACTTCATGCTTCTGATGGTATTACTGGTTCCGTCTCTCCTCGACATGATAGCGTTCGAACTGAAACTCAGAGGAAGTATTTAACGGCTGGGGATAGCGGTTCACGTAATATGAACATGGTAAGGAGCTCTCGTCGTGATCCTTATGATCAGGAGAAACCAATGGAAGATGAAGCTACTTTAAGCAAAGCGCAAGGGCAAACTAATGGTACGACAGCGATTCTTGCTAATTCACATACAAAGAGGCTAGCAAGTAAGATCACCTCTCCCAATATGGAGGATAATGTAACACATCGTCAAAAAAGTGTGGTGCGTTCTTTGGCATACCATTCTGATACCCTCTTGCCTGAGGATGAGGATGCAAGAGTAATTGAGGCCTTATCTGATATGGAATCAGCATTACATGAGGGAGAAGGAAGAGTGGATGAGGAGGATGATTTATTTGATGAGGAACTCGTGGATTTGGAGGCCCCTGTGCCACAACTTTCTCCACGCCAATCTGGGAAGGAAAGAAGCTCAAGAAGTTTGAAAGGAGTGAGGAATGGAAACAGGCGAACTCCTAAGAAGAAAGAGGTTCTCCGTCGAGGTTCTCCACGGCTTAGAGGTTTAAGTTCTGCTACCCATAAGCACAATGGTGAGAAGGCTAAACCAAAACTTCTTAGTCATAATGCTAGAGAAGATCGATCTAAGTTAACCAAGTCAACCAAGTCAAGTGGTTCGATGGGGTCCAAAAACCCATCCCACTTTCATCCATGAGAACACTCAGTTGGAACTGTCGAGGGATTGGGACTGACCTCACAGTTCGACGCCTTACGGAGATGTGTCAGAAGAATCGCCCATGACTAGTGTTCCTTTCTGAAACGAAGAATAGGAGGCTGTTGTTGCAAGACATTCAGGCTGACTTAGGATTTGATTGTTTGTTTACCGTTGAGCCACTTGGTCTCAGCGGAGGTTTAGATTTATTTTTTATGGATGATTTTCAAGTTAAGATTTTATTTTCGAATAACAGAATGATTGACATTGAGGCAGTCATTGATGGAATAAAAGTTTACATGACCTTTGTTTATGGGGATCATGTAGTAGAAAGAAGAGGTTTAGTTTGGGAACGTCTTACGCGTTTCTCAACAACAAGAAATGGACCATGGTTTATGATTGGTGATTTTAATGAAATTACTTGTCATGAAGAGAAGGAAGGAGGCAGACAACGTACAGATAGCTCTTTCTTGCCGTTTAAGCAGATGCTTACTGATTGTGGTATGCTGGATTTCCCTTTCACAGGGAACATGTTCTCATGGGTAGGAAGAAGAGCAGGAAATAGTACAGTTAGATGTCGACTTGATAGGGCTGTGGGAAATGAGAGCTGACATGAGAAGTTCCCTCATTCTAAAGTGCAGTATATGAGGCTTTGGGTTTTGGATCATCGTCCAATCCTGGCAGACATTCTTAAAAAGAAGCCACGAAGATCGAAAAATTTTAAATTTGATAAGCGATGGCTCCAGAATGAGGAACTCAGACAGATTATACTTGAAGGATGGAAATCGCCAGATCTACCACCGGATGCAAGTATTATGGAACATATAACAAGCTGCAGGTGAGCGCTTTGTGATTGGAAGCGGCAACATAATCTGAACTTAGAGAAGAGTGTAGAAGAGCTGGAGGAAAAGGTGGATCGTTTATCCTCGAATGATGACGCCACTACAAAGGAGATAGCAGCGGCTTTAAAAGAATTGTCTGACGCCGTTAAGGCGGAAGAATTATTCTGGAAGCAAAAGTGTAGGGTATTTTGGTTAAGGGAGGGAGATCGAAACACTAAATTCTTCCATGCGTTAACGAAGCAGCGAAGAGCGAGGAACAGGATAACCCAACTATTAGATGCAGATGGGAATGTTGTGGAGGATGAGGAAGGCCTGGTAGCCATTGCTACTAGCTATTTTTGCCAAATCTTTCAATCATCGAACCCTGAGGAGATTGAGGAGGCACTTTCAGAAGTTACCACAACAATTACGCCTGCAGATAATGAGGGTCTCACAGCTCCGGTTTCAGAGTGGGAAGTTAAATTAGCTCTCTTTGCTATGCATCCTGAGAAAGCTCATGGACCTAACGGAATGACAGCTTTGTTTTATCAAAATTTTTGGGATATCGTTAAGGATGATTTAACTCGTATGGTTAATGAATTCTTATTTCAAGGGACTATTCCGACTGGTCTAAATGAGACTAATATATGCCTTATCCCAAAAGTTGACAAGCCAAACCAGATGAGCCAACTACGACCTATCATTCTTTGTAACGTTTGTTACAAGATTATCTCGAAGGTCCTATGCCAAAGACTAAAAAATGTCCTTGCAGATAGGATTTCTGAGACCCAGTCAGCCTTTGTTGCTGGGAGGCAGATATCAGACAACATAATGATTGCCCAGGAATTGTTCCATGCCTTAAGAACAAAACCGAGTGGGCCCAATAAGAGAATGACCATCAAAACAGACATGAGTAAGGCATATGATCGTATGGAATGGTCTTTCATTGAAGCCACTATGAGGAAGATGGGATTCTCAGAATTCTGGATTACCTGGATTATGCGATGTGTAACAACAGTAAAGTACAAAGTACTTATGAATGGACAGCCAAGAGGAAATATTGTCTCGGAGAGAGGTCAACGTCAAGGAGATCCTTTGTCCCCTTTCATTTTTATTCTATGCACGAAAGCGCTCATTAGCCTTCTTAATCACGCAGAGAATCAGGGAAAGATAACGGGGATGCGCATCACACGTGCGTGTCCATCGGTATCCCACCTTCTCTTTGCTGATGATAGCCTTTTCTTTTGTAAGGCGGAGCCCCGTGAATGTGAAGAAGTAATGAAAGCGGTTAGGAAATATGGACAAGCCTCTGGACAATGCATTAATTTTGACAAGACTTCTTTACTCTTTGGTAAGAGGATCGGTCAAGAGGCCAGGCATGAGATCAAAGATACACTTGGGATCCAAAATGAAGCAGGAATGGGAACCTACCTAGGGATACCAGAGGATATTAGTGGCTCAAAATGTAAACTGTTTGCATTCTTCAAAGACAAACTTCGGAATAGAGTGAATGGATGGACGAGCAGGTGGTTATCTAGAGGTGGAAAGGAAGTAATGATTAAGTCAATCCTGCTAGCTCTCCCAACCTATGTTATGTCTTGCTTTCTGCTCCCATTGGAGATTTGTGATGCCTTGGCTAGTGCCATTGCACAGTTTTGGTGGAGCTCAAACCCACCAAAGAGAGGCTTACACTGGACAACATGGGACAAGTTATGTCTATCTAAAGAGGATGGAGGAATTGGATTCAGGATGATCCATGAGTTTAACCTGGCGCTACTAGCAAAGCAGTTGTGGAGATTGGCCCAAAATCCAGATTCCTTGGTAGCTCGGGTTATGAGAGGGCGGTATTATCGACTAAGTTCGCCTTTGCGAAAGCTCACTGTCAGTAGCCCATCATATGTGTGGACAAGCATCTCGGCTGCACGTGAATTATTGCTATTGGGGGTTAGACAGAAAATTCATTCAGGTTATGAAGTAAAGGTATGGGAGGATCCATGGATTCCCACAATCCCAGCAAGGCCAGCGCATGCATCTGCCCCGGTTCTTCATCCGAACATGAGAGTGAGTCATCTTATCAATCAAGAAACAAAGTCTTGGGATCTGGATAGACTGGGAAATTATGTTGACGCTGCAGATATACCTCTCATAAGGAGTATGGCAATTAGTTCAACCCATCGCAGAGATACACACTGCTGAAGTTACACAAGGAGTGGGCAGTACAGAGTCAAGTCCGGCTATTGGGTAGCTCGAAATATATTAATGAAGGAGGAAGACAATCTGGTGGATGAACCTAGCATCAAAAGGCTCCAAGCACAGGTCTGGAAGGTTAAAGCACCCCCGAAGATGTGCCATCTTATGTGGCAGGCTTTATCGGGGCAGATGGCAGTTACGAGTGCGCTGAATCATAGACACATGAGATGCGATAATTTCTGCCCACGATGCGGAGAACCGGATGTAACAATTGCACATACAATTTTTCAATGCCCTCCAGCCCTACAGGTATGGGCCTTAGCATCTATACCCACCAGTCCAGCTTTGTTCCCTTTGAAGAGCACAGATGCGAATATGGACTATCTATTCTGTTGGAAAAATGCCATTTGTGGGCTAGAATTAGACAGGGATCCTTATCCTTGGTTAATATGGTACATTTGGAAAGCTCGGAATGATACGTTGTTCAGAGGAATAGATAGAGACCCTCTGGAATTGGCCCGGTATGCAGAGACTGAGTGTCTTGCCTGGTTCCAAGCTAATGAGCAGGAAGTTGTGATTACACAAGAGACGGGGATACTGAACGTCAGGCCATAAGCCTACGAGATATTTGCATGATAGATGGTTCTTGGACCTCTATAGATCAATTTTCCGGATGTGGTTGGGATTGGCTAGATAGCAGGGGAAATATTCAGCTGATGGGGATGCGTAATGTGAGTAGAGTAGAGTCGGCTTTGTATTCTGAGCTGGAAGCACTGCGGTGGGCAATGGAGAACATGCTTCAACATTCGCCTTGTCAGAGCTTTGGGACGGACTGTAAGGAATTGGTAGCAATGCTCACGGATCCCCATGGATGGCCAAGTTTTTCGACGGAGCTGGAGAGGATCTCAACGCTGAGGATTTGTTTCCTAGATTTTAAGATCACTTATGTACCTAGATCTCTTAATTCTGTGTTCGATCATTTAGCTAAGATTGCCAGATCCTTCTATCGTGATCTCATGTATGTTGGTTGTTCTATTCCGGTCTGGATTCCCAGACCACCTCAAGCTTGAGTAATAGATCAGCCTTTCGTTGTCAAAAAAAAAAAATGAACATTCATACTTACATAGTTTTATGATCATTTATATATTTTTATAACAAAAAATTTAAACAATCGATAACATCATTTTTAATGTGAGAGATTTCATATTTACAGTAATCTATCATCGTCTAAAAAAATTCAAAATTTTTTATTAAAGTATTAAGTTTTAAATACTTGTTAGATGCAATTTTAGAATTAAATATTTATATATTTTAAATGGTATATAGTTTAATTTAAACATCACAAAGGAAAATATATATATATGTATATACACATATCTATTAAATTATATTTCTTACTGATTAATTATATAATTGTTTGCATCGTGCTATAACAAAAAAATTTAAACTATTAATCAAAAATATTATATGTAAAACTTAAATGTTTTAGTAATTTAGAGTCGTTTTAAAAAAAATATATATATATGAAAAAAAATCTAAATTTTGTTGTTATATAGTTAATGTTATTGTTTAATTTATTTACATAATATAAATTTAATAAAAAGAGTAGAAGCTATACAATTGTTTTATCAAAAAAAATTTATTCAAATTATTAATTGTCATATATGTTATAATCATATTAGGCAATTCCGTAAATTTTATTTAAGGAAATAATGGATAATATTAATAATAGTTGTATGCTTAGTTTAATAAAAATATATAATATGTTTATAAGGACCAACATTTTTCTCTCGTAAATTTGAGAAGTATTCTCATGATGACACTTGGCTACCAAAACATGTTGTAATGCTTCTCAATTAATATATATATATATATGGGATACCCCGGAATACAAGTTCTTATAAAATCCTTTCTCTAGAACTCCCTCTGCCTCCTCTCTAGAGTTTACCACCACAAATAGTGTGTCTGACCGACAAAGTGGGCTCCCACAACCACGGTCGGTCCGGTATTGCTTTTTATTGTGTTTTTTTTTCTTTTTTCTGTGTTTGTCTTTATAGCAGAGAGAGGAGTCGCTGTCTCCCTCTTTTTTGGGTTTAGTTGGGTTTTTCATGACTTCGGGATGGGGAGGCTTATACAGCTCCGCGTTGCCGGCTTGTGCCTCTGGGGGAATGGAGGCTTCCAAAGCCTTGCGTCGTCGCTTTTTGTGGATTAAAAATTTTCCTCTGGGTGTGGTTATTTTCACGTGTTCATGTTTGTTTCCGTTGGATGAGATCCCGAATAAATCGGTTGATGTTCTCTGACGATGAAGATCTGGTGATGAAAAAAAACGAGATGGAGGCTGTGTAGATCTTTAATCATATGCTTGGTGGCGTTGTGACTCGGGATGAGATCTCGACGGTGATCGATGGACGCTCTACTGCGAAGAAGCTTAGCCATGGTGGTGTATGTGTTGTCTTCGGTGGGATTTTGGAAAAACGCCTTGTGGCTCTCCGTACCAGGAAAGATGGAGAGATTGGACAACACGTGGGTCCTCATTGTTAGAGGTTGGAACACGTGTATTTGGGGAAGATGGTCGGTTTATTTGGGCCAATATTTTAGACCTTGTTGTAGTTTTGATCCGGTTTAATGGGATTTGTTGTTTGTTATTTTAGTATGGGTTTGTTATAGGCCCTTTTGTAATTTCTTGGATAATAAAAATATAAAATAGAAAAAAAAAAACAAATTTCTTAGGATAGATCTAAATTTTTTTGTCACAATTATCTGTTTTAAAAATAAAAATGACCAAAATAAACTTAAATGTTTTATCCAAAATAAGTAAATATATACTTATATACTATTTGGGTTAATTAATTCTAGACCTTTTTGTTTAAAGTTGAAGAGTGGGTTTTGAGGATATGAGTTCAATTTTGTTTTTAAACTTAAAATTTTTAAAACAAAAAATGTTATTTTGGTTATATTAGTTTTTGAAGTCTATTTTTGTGATAATTTTTTTTTAAATGTCTATTTGAAAAAATTGTCTAAAAACTAGAAAGTTCTTTCTAGACAAGTAAAAATAAAAATAGACAAGTAAAAATAAAAATATTTTAATAATATAATAACTAAATAAATTATTTTTAAAAATTCATATACACCACCGTATACAAGAAATCGAGATAGCAATTCTCCTCATTTACAAAGTGAAATATCCTCTTTGTCCACCACGATCTTCTATTAGTGTAAACTTTTATGTTCCCACACTCGTCAAGTTCAACTTTGATTCTAATTTGTAATTCCCTCAACAACCCGCAACTAGTGGTTTTTTCAAACTCGCTCTCTTAGCCAATGATTCCACCCCTCGACGATCAATGTGATTATTTTTGAGAAGTTTGAAAAAAAAAATTATTAACTATGCAATCGTTATGTGGTCTTATAATTTTATAGTAGGTCATTCACCTTTTCATTCACTACAAAAAAACAATAATGTAACGAGAACCGTTTTTATGATTATTTCTTCGTAAATGAGCTTTTATGATGAAATAATTTTGAAACAGAAAACATTCATCGTAATACATATTTCCTCGCTAAAGATTCGTAACTTTACGAGGAAAGAGTTCGTCGTAAACACGAGACTACATATCTTCATAAAAGACACGCAATATATCCACATAAAATACACCCAATGTTTCCTCGTTAAATACACATAAAGCATTCCTCGTTACGTACTCGTTAACCTTCGTCGTAATTTCCACATAACTTTTTCTTCGTAAAGTCCATACTAAGTTTCGTAGTTAATTTCACATAAAATTAACAACGAATTTACTTCAAATCTTATTTTTTTTCTACATTGATAATTAATTATAAAAAGAAATTATATTTTTAAATAAAATTAAATTAATAGAAGAAAATGAAATAATTTATAAATATTTAAGTTTTAAATTTATACTACAACAAAAAGAAATAAAAAGAGCTAGGGGTGGTTCTGGAAGTCGTTGTTCGTTCTGTCCATCTCGTCATGGCAGTCTGGTGCGGATTTTCAGCAGCTAGAATGTCCAGGAAACCTTTGAGTGAACCCATTTAAGCTTGCGTCATGCTCAAATCAGAACGCTTCACTTTCAACTCCGAACGCAGCTGAGCAACCTAATCTTCCATCGCTGAGCATAAGACGATGTCGCTCTTGGTTGTTAACGGAACCAATCCTCAATCTACATCGCTTTTTCTGAGGGACAACCTTTAAAAAATTAAAAATTTATTTTAGCTAATAATAAAAAGTTAGATATTAAATGAATAATAATAAAAAAAAAAATTTACCTGCTCGTAAATCTCATCCACTTCAGCTGTGGATAATGTGACGGGTATCCCATCGGGGGACTGCTCCGTTTGGCGCTCTTCAACCCGAGCAACAACATCGTTGTAGATTTTCTCGGACTTAGGATCTACAAATTGTCCAGCCTTGTTCTTGTGGGTCCTCTCGTAAAGTTCCTTAAGAGATAGTAGAAACTCCCGTCTCTAAAAATAATTTTAAAAATAATTAATCAATTAAAATAAATATAATAAAAAAATTAATTAATTTAAATATTTACCATCCCTAGACGGACACCAACATGGATGTTTGACCCGAAGAGTGAAGCATCAGTGTGTGGTCATGCTCATCTTTTGTCAGACGGGAAGAGGAGCAGCTGTTGGAGACTCTGATAGACGATGAGGCCATCCCAGGCATCCGTTGTGAGCTCAGCAGGTTTCTCGTGCTCATAACCGTCGACCAGATTATCGTCCCTCCAGTTGGACACCTTGTCAAACAATCATTTTTTTTTTCTTTTTGACAAATCTTGCTTCACGTCCTCGTTTACTCCTATGGACCAACGCAATTTTTGCTGTATACCAAAAAAATTAGATATTTAAAAAATCTTAATAATTAAAAAATAAAATTAATAACCACTTACAGCGAATATTTTGAGACGTGATTTGGCGTCATTTCGAGTTTGGATGTGCTTTGGGGAAGTAATTTTTGATCACCTCGGTTACGCTCCGAGCGACATGATTATCAACCCCAAACTTGAATTGAACAAAATCAAAATTAAAATCATTAAATATTTGAATGTTTTTATAAAAAAAAATATTTTTAAACATGAAACGTACTAGAAAGTACCTTCCGTTCGGTCGGGGTCTAAGACTGGTAAACCTTTTCTGCCTGGCTGAGCGAGAAGGTCCTCGACAATGTATCTAGCATAAGGAGCCGTCGGCAGCACCAGCAAGTCAGGATGAACCTGGGCCGCAGCAGCATGAGGAGGAGGAGGAGGAGGCACGTCCTCCTGAACATGATCCTGCACTGGTGACGCAACAAATGGTGGAACAACAAAAGGATACGACTGCAAGACTCTCTGAGAAGACTGAGTCTCGGGAAAAGTATCTGGAACCGAAGAACCGGGAGCTGAAGAAGATGATAAACCCATATGAGTACCATGCACACCGAACATGTCTCTGTAATGAGTTGCCGCTTTCGTAAGCTTATTCTTTCTAACCATCTGAAAAAAAAATAATTCAAAATATTAATCATTTAAAAGAAAACTATGAATATATTACTAACATTTTAAAATCATCATCCTATATCATCAAATAATTCTATAAACTTATCTACAATTACTTTGCTAAATTCCCTAAAATAAGCACCTAAACTAATCCTAAAATAACCACCTAAACTAACCACCTAAACTAATCCTAAACTAATTACCTAAACTATCTAGAGAGGAAGTAGAGAGGAATACCTTAAGAGGAGATAGAGAGGAACTTGCTACGAATGAAAGAGTTGGGATGGCTCGAGTTTATAGAAGGAATTTTATGTCCTCATAAACTACTCGTAAGTTTACGAGGAATTAACTAGGCCATCATTTTTTTTCTCGTAATCGTTAACTTAACAAGAAACTAACTAGGTCTGCGTTTTTTTCCTTGTAAAGTACTCGTTAATTAACTAGATATTAACCAGTCCCGTGTTTTATTTAAGAGGATTTAACCAGACCCGATTTTTAGCCCACAAGGATTTTACGTGAAAAATGGTACTCGTTAATTAACTAGATATTAACCATTTTCTCTTAAAATCCACGTGTTTTATTTAAGAGGATTTAACCAGTCCCTCGTTTTTGGTTTATGTGGATTTTAAGAGAAAATGGTTCTTACGTGGAATTAACCAAGCCCGTGTTTTCTCTTTACGAGGAAAGGTTTCTAAATACCTAAAAAATGATACCCCAAATCCCAATTTCCTTAACTTATAACTTCAATCTCTACTTCTTCCTAAAACTCAATCTCTACTTCTTCATAAACCCTTAAATACATAAACAAAATTTTCCTAACCAACAACTTCTTACTAGTTAATTTCATTTTCATAATCAAACAAAGTAAACACATGGAATAAGTATTAAATTAAAAACTACATCATCATTCTGATACATTATTATCATTTTCGTCATCACTAGAAACATCATCATCTTCATTAAACTCGTCTTCAACAGCTTCATTTGTGGTGTCGTCGAAAAAATATTTGTATTCACGATTATGCGGATCGATGAGAAGGATGTCATTAACTTGTTGATCAGGTTTCTCGACTTCATTGGTGTGTTCTTCTTGTAAAGGTGGCTCTTCATACCATGTGGGGTAATCTGGATCGTCATAATCAACCTGCAAACATAAAAAGAACTTTGTAATTAATCATACTAACAACGAAGGTTGAAAAATAAATAAAACATTATAAATACATGTTTCCCCAATCACTTAATAAAGTGTTGATCATTTCTTCTGTATAACTCACTTGTGGATATACCCGAGATTTCTTCTTCGACTTGAGTAACAAATTGGCTGTAAAATTTTCTGTTAGTTAATCAATTCCAAAAAAATATATGTATTATATGTATATATATGTGTGTGTGTGTGTGTAATTATAAGTTTACTTATATATGTTTAACTACCTTTCAAAATAGCAAATCAATGCATGCTCGCAATTTATAAGAATATAAATGTGTGCACTATGTAGGTCTTCATCACTCGACCTCCAAACCTCTTTCAATTTCCCACCAAATTGCCCAAATTGGCAAAAGATATCTGGAGCATCTTTTTTCAAATATGTCGGCACAACACCACCATCATCATATATTCTTGGAACTCATTTCCAGGTACGTACTTTCAGTGCAAAGTAGTATGATATGAAGTTTGATGTTTCTTCCGTCAAACTTCCGGGAACTATAGAACCTTCAACTTTTGCGAGAGTTTTAGCTTTTCTTTTCAAATTTTTCATGGCCCGCTTATACTGATACATATATCCGTAATGTACAGGTCCTCGAAGCAATGCCTCATATGGGAGGTGGACAACTAGATGCTCCATGACGTCAAAATATGTTGGCAGAAATAATTTTTCCAAGTTGCACAGTAAGATAGGAATGTTCTCATGAAGTTGTTGAACGACATCCTCTTTAAGAGTGCATGTGCTTATATGCCTGAAAAATGCTCCAATTCCTTGTATATTTCAAAAATATAAACATATTAGTAGTCATATTATTTATTTGTGCATATAAATAAATAAATAAATTAAAGCATATGTTTAATTTATATATTACCTGCAAGTGCTTCATGTATTTTTGTTGGTAGTAGCTCGCAAATGCAAAGGGAAGTAATCGTTGCATAAAAACATTACAATCATGACTCTTCATCCTAGAGAACTTTTGACCTTTTTCAACAAATCTAGAAAGATTTGAAACATACCAATCAGGGAACTGCACTTCTGATGCCACCCATTTGAACAACACCGAATTTTGTTCTGATGACAATCTGAATATTGGAACTGAAACTGGAACTTGTCCATTGCTTTTTATATGTAACTCATTTCTTGAGATATCAAGTAAGTCCAACCTCGATTTTATGCTGTCTTTCTTCTTCCCTTGGAAATTCAATACTGTGTTCAGAACGTTCTAAAAAAATTCTTCTCTATATGCATCACATCATGGTTGTGACGCAAAAGAAGATCCTTCCAATAAGGCAATTTCCAAAATATACTCTTCTTGTGCTAGCTGTGCTGAACTCTGTAAAAATCAGACATATTACTGGGAACATGCCAACTACCACCATGAGGAACGGTTTCTAGAGCACCGTAGTAATCGATTTGCACTTCGATATGTTCTCCAGTTAAATATGGAGGATGAATGTCTCTCACAACCCTTTTGTACCTGAACAATGTCTTGTTTCTTCTGTACGGATGGTGAATGTGAAGAAATCGAGGGTGATAATCGAACCAGATAATCTCCAATGTGTAGTCCATCCAGACAACATCTCATATACAGGAAAGTCACTTATGGTCCACAAAAGCATCGCTCGCATCATGAAATTTGTTCCCGTCGAACAATCATACGTCCTCGCCCATGTTGACCACAAATATTTCAACTATTTTATCAGTGGTTGTAGAAAAAACCGAGAGACCTTTTTGGATGCTTTGGACCAGGTATTAATATGATCATGAATAGAAACTCCCGTCGCATGCACATCTCTGGTGGCAGGTTGTAAGGCGTAAGAAAGACTGGCCACAATGAATATTATCTCCATGACATTCCAAATGGACTAAACCCATATGTGCATAATCCAAGATACATATTCCGGTCATTGCTAGAGAAATCTGGCTGTACTTTATTTAAATGTTTCCAAGCTCTTGCATCTGATGGATGAGTCATCTGACCCTCCGTCTGAGTATGCTCGGCATGCCATCTCATCCCTCTGGCAGTCTCCTCAGATTGGTACAATCTTTTCATTGTGTCTGTAATTGGTAGGTACCACATCCATTGGTACGGTATCCTATTACGCCCTCGTCCTTGTTGTTTAAAGCGTGGTTTCTTGCAGAATCAACATTCTTCTAACTTCTCATCATCTCCCCAGTAAATCATGCAATTTTCGATGCAAATGTATATCATCTCCGAAGGCTACCCAAGACTATAAACCAATTTCTAAATCTCATAATAAGAATCATCAGACACATTGCCTTCCGGCAAATACTCTTCAAAAAAGTCTGCCAATTTATCCATGCAATTTTCAGGTAGATTGTGATCAGTTTTAATATTCATCATTCTAGCATCCAACGATAATTTACAGAGATCTCCTCTATAACCACTGTAAACTGATTGATTCGCAGCATCTAACATTTCGTAAAACCTTTTTTGCGTCTATGTTAGGTTCTCCAGCTTCATCATGAGCTACAAATGCATTACCTACCATATTATGAACCATATCATAATCTACCATATTTTCCTTCTGATGGTAACTATTTTCATTATGCAAGTGATCAACCGGTTCAGTCAGAAAATTGTTATTACTATTGCAAGCTTCATTCCCACAACTATAACATTCTCCATGTTGAAACCAAATATAGTTATGTGGCGTGAAACCTCTATTTACTAAATGTTTCCAAACATTTTTATGAGGGTTTAATTTTGAATTGTTGCATTTTTGACAAGGACATAACATCTTACCGTTTTCCTGTGTGAGCGGTGTAGATTCTGCTTGATGCATAAATGTCTCCAGCCCTTCGAGATACTATTTCGTCACTCTCCCGTTATTATCTCTGTGTGTATACATCCACCTCCGCAACTCGAAAATATTTCCATCACTGGACATTTTTTTTCTTTCATGTTTTCAATTTTTTTTTCATGTTTTCAATTTTTTTTCTCTTTTACGTTTTTAATATTTTTTTTGGTGTGTTTCATTTGAAACTCAAACAACATATTTATAGGAAAATTTTGAATTGGTAGGTGACATTTTACCAGGAATTTACTAAAAAAAATCGATAGGTATACGCCCAACAACAAACACGTTTACAACTAAAAAGTAGTTGGTCTCGTTCTTTTCTCGCTAAATGGTTTCCTCGTAAAATACATGTAACATTAGCGAGTACTTTACGAAGAAATACAATCTACCACGTAATATACTCACTAAATAACATATTTTTACGAGAAAACTTGTTTCTCGTTTATTCGCGATGGATTTACGAGAATTCACAATTTTCTCGTAAAAAAATGTAATTTTACGAGGATTCATTTTCCTCATTAAATTTTGAAGTTAAAAAATTGTTTTCTTGTAGTGATTATTCTAGTGCAACTATAAATAGCCAAAAATAAACGTACTTTTATAGCATACATAGCTAAATCAATTTTTAAACATTTTCAAATACATCAGTATATACTAGAATATGACTATTACAAATTACATAAAATGATCTTGATTTTCCTTTTTGACTAACACGTCTAAGGTCCTAAAACTTAAGGGATATAAGCAAAGAAGTGCATTAGAAATATATGGTTGTGTAGGACCTGCAGGTAACCGTAGAGCTATGCGATACAAATTGGTCCAAAAGTTAAATAAGAATGAAGAACTGATTTTACCAAAAAAAATGAAGAACCGAAATCACATGGTTCTAGCTAAAATCGGCACTATACTGTATATAAGCTAACTAACTTAGTATTTATGAGCTCGAGTACCCTATTTTTATTTTCTGTAGCAAATGAGATATTCATGCAAGGAAGAAGATCAACCACGTAAATAGAAAGAGAATTTTAAATGATAAGTAAAAGACGTGTCCAGTGATACCACCAATGAATATACTATACGTGTCCGTCGGTTTTGGTCAGCCAATCGTGACAGTTTAGCCAACCCATTTACAAATTTTATAGTTGTTGACAAAAACAAAGAGAAGATTTTGATTTTTTTATCAGATCCCGTTGTTGATACGATTAACTTTTCTATAATGGAATTAATTGTACGTACGAACATTCCCATTTATAATATACTAGGGGGCGTAGCCCCGCGCAAGCGCGGGGATGTTAACTGTATTTTATGGTTGTAGAGTAATGCTATAGTTTGGATAGGAAAGATAGAAGGAAGGATAGAGTTGTAGGCTATTGGCGACAGTGGAGAGTACGGTTTAAGAGGTTTTAGAATAATCGATAATCAGTTTCTGTGAAGGTATAAATTTAAATATTAATACGTTGAACATAGGTGGAATATATTATGGAAATGGTTAATAGATATGAATGAAACTGCAGAGTTGTGGAATTTGGTATTTTATAAGGTTGTTTATGTTGACTCGAACATCTTAGTATTAAAGAAGGCACGTAATATTAATAATGTAAGGAAGTTGAAGTTAAGAAAACACAATAATTTAAGGAACTCTGAAAAAATGTTTGCTTTGTACTCTGATTTCTTGTGGGATGATAAATTACAGTGGGATCATATGTCTTCTAAAGGAATTAGTTTTATTTCTAACATAACTTAATTTTACTCGTGCTTACTGTGTTCCATATCTCCAGTTATTAACATTCTCATATTGTTTTATATTTAATTTGTTTAGTCCTACGATAACCAAAAAGCATTGTAATTTATTTTCTTCTGACTTTTCTGGTATGATACTACAATTTAAATGANGGGAATTATTTAGAACAAAACGGATCTAAATAAAATAACAAATCATCAGGACTGAGCTGTCTGCAATATATCATACGTGCATCTATACATCTTGCCCAGCTACTACATAAACATGAATCATGTGTTTTAACAAATCTAATTTATCTTATGAGTACTACCAATAGATCTTTGGTACTAAAGCGTTTGGCATTTAAATAAACAAACAATTCTAAAACCTTACGGTGAAATCATGAAGCGCACAACAACTCGAGTCATCACTCCTACGTCCTCAAGATCAGACCCTTGGACCGAATAAATCTGGGCAACAACATCTGCATTGGGACACGCAATTCAAGATTTCAGAAAATCATATACATAATATATATGCAGCTAAACTACTAATCATCAAACTTAAGCGAGGGACACACCTGGAAGTTCTAAGTTAGTGTTTGCTAGAGCCTGCAGATGATCATACTGCCTCAGCATGAATTTTTGTTCGTTGATAACATGAGCACTGTCGAGGACTTGATCAATGGTGGTCTGGGGAAGAAATCAGATGACGAAAGGATGCTCTGTTATTTTGTCCATCTTCGTGGATCTAGAAACTTCGAACCATGAAACCTTCACAACAGAAACGTCAAGCAAGGATGGCCGGTAAAAACTGGCCCGACCAGCAGGGATGAAACCATGAATCACAAAATCCTGCAAATAAAAATTTGGAGCTTAAATCATGGATTCTTTAAGGAAAATAAAAAAAACCTATAAGATCAGAATCGTTCCAATAAGTATATATGATTTTTGAGTTCAAACTTGTTTGCAATACCACGCAGAAGAAGCGTGATCTCCATAAATTCACCTTGCTTCTTGATGTTTTTGGGATTAAGGCAGAACTCTAGCCACGACAAACTGGGAAGAGCGACCGATCTGGAGAGCATCGAAGGCAGTGTGAGATACGACGGAATCAGAGGAAGCCATTATCCAAGATGCTTAGTGACCTTTCTTGAATTGATAGAAGAGGAGTGTTTTTCAAGATGCACAATCCTCCCAATCCTTTGCTAATTTATAGATTTTACATGGAGGAGGTGAAGAGGTTGACATCAGCTGGAACTTTTATGTGAACAATAAAGTTTGGAGAAGTGAAGAGATGCGAGGACGAATCAATGGGGGTGGGGGGTTCGTTTGATTGATAAGGGAGATGAAGGGATTACAGTGGAGGATAGGAGTCGCGTCTCAGAGATAGACGGCGAAATAACTTAATTTTAAACGCTGTGTTTTGACCTTCCCTTTAAACGCTGTCTCTTCAGCATACCAAGCAGATGGTTTATAAATCAATTTGAACCGGGTTTAATTGGATTCACACGGATAAGAAGTGACGTGGCCTCTTGAGGGAGAGGCAAAAACTCCCTCATTATATATATGATTATAGTGTGTAAATAGAACCAAACTTACATACATGTTTTGAATATAATGCAAGAATTATATCCAGTGAATCTCGAACGTAATCCAGCATTTAGCTCATTTGCTAACAATATTAATTAATGAGTTAGTCCATTTTTTCATTCTAAATGAAATAACTGCAACATAGTATTAAGTTTTACTATAGTTTTATTTTATGTTTTACTTTCAAATAGAACAATGAGTAGAACATAGCATTTACAGTGTTTTTTTATATAATCTACAGAGTTAAAATGAAATAGAGTTCGATTTTTTTCTTTAAAATACAGATCAAAAAAATGATTGTTAAAAAAAAGAACGAAACTGCAAATGTTATAACTAGTATCTCTAATGAAAACAAATTGATTTAAAGTTTTATTGGTTTAGTTTACCACCTGTTAGTATTTTTTGTGGTCAAAATAAACAAATTTAATTAAGTCTTTGTTAATCAAACGAAAGATTTTGTGTTCATATATATGGACAAATAAAGACGGCTGACTGTGAGCACCATATGCAAATTTGTCTGTCATTATGTTTTGAGTTTTTGAAATATGTTTGAGCTTGAAACATATGATGATTTCTTCCAGAAGCTGTAGATCTTCAAAGTAAGTTGTAAAAACAAATCATTTTTCTAATTCTGAAATCATCTTAACCAACTGAGAATAATATGTTGTAAATGTTACTTGATTTTGTCTAAGGTTCTTCATACACTCTATTGCATAAATGAGGGTTTCGCATTCCGTATGCAAATGCTTCCTCTGTATTTCTAGCCCTTCAGCATCCCCTCTACACTTTCAAATGTATTATTTTAATATTTTTTCTTCTCGAAAAACGTATGAACTTTTGCCATGTACTCTCAATGTACATGGTCTAAGTTATGTAACATCTAATACATTAGTTAATAGGCAACACCCAAATAGTTTCTTGCATATCAATATTCAAACTTCAACCTATATTATACAACTAGTGCTAGTTGAGACTACGAATGTACATTCATGTGATCTCTGAAATGATATCCAACTAGCCAGTTTTGTAGCTTTAATCGTCGATGAAATATTTGTTCATATGACATTGTCGATCCGTTTACATTATGTTTTGGGCGAGAAGTTTTTCACTGGAAGTTCGACGTTTGAGCTCCTAATTTGTTTAGATCCACAGCAAGTTTCTGGATATATATTCATCAAACAATTAAATATATTTCGAAATTACTTAACATTCTTACAAAAGTAAAATAAAATTCGAAACACTGAAGGCCAATGGACATATAGCCAAATGAAATTTTAGAACCAAATTTTTAAAGTTAATTTATATAAATTTTATGATTGTTAAATTACTAAAATAAATTTATAATTATTTTATTAAAGTATCTATTTTTTTTCTAGACCTACCTTAATACACCAAAACCAATATAAAGAGACGTATCTGTGTTCTAGAAGAATATCTAGAATGGATTTGCGTCTAAAATACTATAATACTTTTTACCACCCACTTCATTCTCTTGTGATCAATGCTTTTGTGTTCGAAAAATCATTATACCTTGGCGAAGTATGTCCTTTCGCTATTTTGTTATTATTCATATTTATAGAAAAGGGACAAGAATGATCAAGAAATGTTCACAAAATGTTAGCTACATATGGACACAAAAGCAGCATCGTTCCACAAAAATAAAACATATTGCAATACTACTATTATTAACTACACATTTTAGTGTGCAGACATATTCGGTGAGTTAAACAATCCAGGTTTAAGATAACTCTGGGACACTAAACATGTGTGTCCATCTTAGGTTTGATCAGGCTATAAAAAAAGACCTCTCTCTCTCTCCTCTCTCGTTCATCTCTAGAAACAAAGACCAACCTTATCTGCTAAGCTCCGACGTCGGAGGCAGCGGTGGTTGGACGTTGCACGTTAGCTTCGACGTCGGAGGCGCTTCCTCCTCCTACTCCTCTCCTTTTCGCTTTTGCTTCAGTCGCTTGGTTCTTCTCTCCTCCAATATGAGAAATCTCTGGTAAGGTTTTGAAACCGGAATCCTTGATCCTCCCGGGGGGAGGGGGGGTAATAGTCTCAGTGACTGAGGCTTGATCTGAAGATGATTCGAGGCGGAGAGGATTTCAAGACGATTAAATCGGCTTTTGAAGGTGGAGCCTCAACAGATCTTGTTTTTCCCTTTCTGAATCTGAGTGTTGGCTCTGTCAGTGGTGGCGTGTGAGTGATAGTATGGGTTCTCTCCTCCGTTTTTCTTGTATTGTTCATTCGAAGGTCTCCTTCACAATGGAGAAGAGTCTATTGGCGTTCTTGTCTGTTGAATCTTGGCGTCTTGCTTCGGATTATGGTCCGGCTGGTGCTCAAGGGAGATGGTAGTTCTACTGTCGACGTGCTCTCAGCGGTGTGTGGTTGTCGTGTGGTCACTTCACCCCTGTGATGTCACGTGCATTTTAAGGTTTGGGGTTCTGTGCTGTCGTGTATGGCAGTGGAGACGCATTCCAGCGGATGTTCTTACTTTGCTCGTGCTCTTCATGGTTTAGGCTCCAAGGTGGTCCACCCTTTTCGCGCAGGGAATGTACATTTCTTTCTTGATTCACTCTCTCCGCCTCGTCTCTCTTGCGAATTTTGAAGTCTGAATTGCAATTGGGGATTGGATAAGGTTCTCTTGTCCTTCACAGGTGGTCGTGTTGCTATTACGGTTGAGTCAGCCTAGTTTGCTTGCGGCTTGGAGGCCTGTGTTAAGTTTGATCATCCCAGTGCCATGGTCTCCTCTTGATCTGGTAGATTATTATCTTCCCTTTTTTGTAGGTTTTGAAGCCATCTTGTTCCTGAACTGCTGCCATTGAAGCCTATATTTGTTTGGTGGGTCTGGAGTTGTTTATGGCATCAACTATGGCGTGCCTAGTCACCTTCCTGTTGGTGTTGCGAAGTTCGGCAGCTCTCTTAGGTTTGCTATCTTATTTCTCCTTCCAATCGGGATAGAGCCTAAAAGCCAGTGTAGAAAGTGAGCGTGAAGCGATCATCAGAGACTAGCTACTCCTTCGATATCACGAAAAGAAACGGCATCCGATGCAACGAGGTAACCTCACCCTTTAATTGGTTATCATTGGTGACAGAGAACGGTTAATGATATTCTGAAGATAGTACAGCACTATAGTGGAACGTGTCGGTATGATGGGCAAACGAAGCTAGCGTCATAATGTTATATTTAGAAAGTTATGTTTAAATCAAGTTTGTAATCGACACGTGAATTTCCGCTTTTTCAGGTGATGTTATAAAAACGTAAATATTTTTTTTAAACATGTGTGTCCAGACAGTATAGATATCTATTTCCCAATGCAAACAACCAACCAAAGTTTGTTTGACACCGACAAACAAATTCATAAGAAATTAGTAGGTTGGATCTAGAATCGTTGGATATCCTTGGATTACAAAAAAAAACTATTATTATTCAGATTTTCAAAGATCTTAAACTGTTATATATACTAGATTTTGATTTGCGCTTTACAAGCGCAGAAATATTATGTGATGAAATTTTTTACTAATAATTAATAGTTATTTTGTTAACTGGAATAATGTGTATTCAAAATATTTTTACATTTAAATCAGTGTTTTTAAATTTGATCTGAACTCGCAGTTAAACTGGTTAATCCAGTGATACGATAATTCGATTTAGATTTTTTAAAGTCTTGATATTTAAAAAATCACTAAACATTGAGACCAATCGATTGAACCGATAGATAACCGATATGTAATATTTAATCTTGTAAAATTAATTTCTATTTATCTTTTTGTTATTTTAAAAATTATTTGATTTTTTTAATTATTTAATTTATGAAAATAACTTGAAAGAAAATTGTTAGAAATTATTTAAAAAATGAGAGCAAATTTTTGTATTATTTGGATACAAGATTAATTATAGTATTGTTTGAAAACATTGATAGTAGTATAAAGAAATGAATATTAGTGATTTAATGTAGGTTTAACTATAAAAGAGAAATGTGTATTTTAATTTAAAAATTTATAAAATAAAAATTAGGTCTAACATAATAGTTTTACTTTATAAGATAGATATATTCTCAGAAGCTATCATATACTTATATAAACAATCTCATCGACTCAGCATCCGTAGGTATTATTATCTATTTGGATTTCAATTGGCATATTTAGCGTAACATAAATTCTCGTAAGATTAGTAAAGCCAAAAAGAAAGATTGAAAAAGCCGATCCAACAAGAAAAATAGAAAAAAAATAAAAAGACAACCAGTGAACGAAGGAATGACTCATTCTCAACCATAAAATAGGAAGGATGACTCATTTGATAAGATATTAGATAAATTAAACCTGGTTATGTGTGCATATATTTTATTTTGAATTCGACCAAAAGTAATTGAGTTTCTACTTTTGAATAACATTCTCTCGAAGAGAAGCTTTCAAGTGATTACAAGCCTACACTATTTCATCGAGCCAAAGCACTTATTATATCTTATCCTTTGATACCTCACAAGTTCCCATATTTCATGTTTAGATAATGTTCTTTTAGGGGTGGGCACGGATCGGATATCCGGGTTTTTTAAGGTATTTGTGATTTGCTTCGAATGTTACGGATATCTAATTTTGGTATTTGCTTTGCTTCGAAAAAATACGGATATTCGGAAAACCGGATATCCGGAAAATAAATAGATATTTGCGGATATTTACGAATATTTACGGATATCTCATCCATTTTAATTAGTACAAATAATCTTAAGATTTTGATACAAATTTGCTTTGTAAAAATATTTTTTGCATGATATATAAATAAAACTTAAAAGAACTAGTGAATTTATAGATTTTGTAATTTTTTAAAGTTTAAGTTACAATTATAATAACACAAAATTTAAGAAAAAAATATAATTGTCAAAAATATTTTATCTCTTTTTATGTAATACTTTTATATAAGTAATAATTTGAATAGAATTGTTCAAAATCATGTGCTAAAATAATAATTATATAATNCTTAAAAGAACTAGTGAATTTATAGATTTTGTAATTTTTTAAAGTTTAAGTTACAATTATAATAACACAAAATTTAAGAAAAAAATATAATTGTCAAAAATATTTTATCTCTTTTTATGTAATACTTTTATATAAGTAATAATTTGAATAGAATTGTTCAAAATCATGTGCTAAAATAATAATTATATAATTTTATACAGTTAAAATTTTAAATATAATCAAAATATACATATATTTATATATTTACGGATCGGATCGGATATCCGCTTTACAAAATTTTAATATTTGTGATTTGCTTCGATTTTAACGGATATTGAATTTTAGTATTTGCTTTGATTCGAAAGTTTACGGATATCCGGAATTTTCGGATCGAATCGAAACGAATAACGGATCGAATCAAATATAACGGATAAAATGCCCAGCCCTATGTTCTTTCTAATGATCACTTACTCGTTACGAATACTCAATGTCATCTTCTAGAAAATTAGAACACTCGTAATGTTTCCAGCATTATAGATTTTTCCAATATTTGATTTTCTGGTCACCAGATATAAATACCTGTTTATTCTAATGATTTATATATATATATATATATATATTTAAATTTATATATATATAGTAGTAATTGATTACTGATTATTGAATGTATAGAATGAATACTTTTGGCGATTTAGCCGTGTTATATTGATAAATTAGTTGCGTATACGGATGTATATCTCGTGGGATTAAGTTTTGGGATTATAAATATATGGATGGGATTAGTTTTGGGACTAGAAAATATATGGGATTTCCATAATTAGAAAAAAATGTATAGATTGAATTATATTCTCATTTTATGGGTGAGCAGTTTGCATCAATAACTTTTGTATAATGGTCCTACAATTTGTAGGGTCATAAATGTGAGAACAGCTACAGCTGATATTATAGACTCAGTGGGCTGGATTTGATTGGGTTCATACACGTTATTGTGTGAAAGCAAAATGTAATTTTTTTTGGCTTGACCAAAGATGTCGGTGTTCTAGGGTTTTCTCCAACTTAATTATAATTAATATACTAAAAATCAATGTGTGACAATTTCATCATTTCATGTCGGGTGAAATTCAGAGCGGCATCTTAATTTTGCAGTATAGTTTATAGACAATCGCATGTGAAATGTTTCACATTGTTTGGACAAGTTATTCAAAAGTTTTGCCTTAAGGTTTTACGCAATTACACATATAAAAATATGATAATCTATATATTAACTAATCATATCTTAGAGATTAGTCTGGGCCTGTTTGGGCTTGGGATTTACTCCTGAGTCATCAAAAAAAAAAAAAAAACAAATCTTAGAGACTCATGTAAACATTGTAAACAAAATCTTAATTAATATTTTTATAATCTATAGATCATACAACCTAACTATAATAAATTTCAGTTTTGAAATAAAAAAATATTTTAGCAGGCTGTGTCCAAAAATGCAAAAAGTTAGTCGACATGGGTTCATATGATGTGGTTATTTAAATTGTATAGTGACAGTTTATATATATGGAATGATTACATCTTCTGTATTAGGTGGGGAGGTTGTCGGTTTACGAATTTCTCATATGGTAAATTATTCATCATTTTTGCTAAAAAAAGAGAAACTATATAATATTTTAAAATATTATTTACTGCACTCTCTATATTATTATTTAAAAATTAGTTTTATATGTGATGTTCTCACATTAGTTCTAATGACAGTTCATTAAAAGTATTATTAATAAATTAAAATTATATATAATGCCATTATTAAAATTTATATTTCTTTTTTCTTTAATAGCTTTTAGTCAATTTTTAGGTTTCACTTCCTTTCTATATTGTTTAAATATTATGTATATCAAAAAGAAAATATTTGCAAAATAAAAAGGTGAATATATTTATATCTATAAATTTATTTCATAATGATTCCATCAAAAAGCTTATAAAAAATAAGGTTGACATTCAAAAATTATTTCTCGTTGAAACATAATCTCAAAGACTCAAACAACAATTTTTACTTTAATTATCTTTACTATTATTCAATATATTGGAAAAGATAACAATTCTTTTTTAAATGTATAAACTAATTTGATAATATAACTACAAAGAGTTTTGTAGATATTAGATAACATTAGAGGTGTCAAAATGAATAAAAATTACTGGATCAATCCAATCCAAACCTTGAATCTTAATGAATAGAAAAATTGTGTACAAATAAGTTAATGGATAAAATGGTTTAATGGATTTATTGGATTGAGTTAAAATGGTATGAATTGTAATGGATTATAAGTTATCCATAACTAATAAAATTTTGAATAAACTAATAATATTATAATTTGCCATTATTAAAAAAATAATTTTCGTTTTTTTTCTATTACTAATTTTTAGTTTTTTATTTGCATAATTTAAATAACCGCATAAATAACAAAAAAAAGTTATAAAATATAATAGGTTATATGTTTGGTTTAAAAACTCCACCCAAACTCATAACACTTCATTTTTTTTTCTCTTTTTTTTTATCCCAAAAGACCATGTATCAGTTATGAAGTTATTATTAAAATATACTCAAAACTTAAGAATTAAAAAAATTAATCATAGTATATATATATTAGGATAAAAAACAATTGGGTTTGATTCAGAAGAATTTCTACAGCCTAGTATAATAATAATAAAAATAACCCAGCCAAACTTAGTTCTTATTAGTTAAATTATTTAAAATAATTTTAAAGTTATATACTATACATCTATTATATAAATTACTAAGATTTTGTTTTGAAACTAACAGTAAAAATCAATCAACTAATTTGATTTTATTATTTCACAAATATTAATTGTTGTGCATGAGCCTATATTTTTACCGGTTATATTCATTTATGGAACTTCTTATTAAATATAAATTTAATTTTATAAAATTATACATACTTTTCAAAAATGTACTTAAGATGAAAAAAAACTAAATGCAATGAGCAACACTAACCCAGTTTTATTTTAAATTCAACTATAAACAATTATAGTTAAATCTGGATGAATGGACGTAACTTAATATACCCACAAAATGATTCACAAGACCAATATATATTCTTATACTCAACACAAACGTCTAATTAAAATGGAAAATATATAACTATTAAAATATTCTATTGATTTTTATACATACAAAACATAAATGACTCGAAGAATAAAAATAAATGAATATTACCCAATTATTATAAATGAGTTATTTTATAAAATTTTGTTTTTTTTTTGACAACGTACGGCTGATATATTACTCAAGCTTGAGGTGGTCTGGAAATCCAGACCGGAATAGAACAACCAATAAACATGAGCTCCCGATAAAAGGATCGGGCAGTTTTAGCTAGGTGATCAGACACAACATTTAAAGATCGAGGTACATAAGAAATCCTAAAATCTGGGAAGCAAATCCTCAGCATCGAGATCCTCTCTAGTTCCGTTGAAAAGCTCGGCCATCCATGGGGATCCTTGAGCATTGCTAACAATTCCTTGCAATCCGTCCCAAAGCTCTGGCATGGCGAATGTTGAAGCATGTTCTCCATTGCCCACCGCAGCGCTTCCAGCTCCGAATGCAACGCCGACTCCATTCTACTCACATTACGCATCCCCATTAATTGACTTTCACCCATGCTATCCTTCCAGTCCCAACCACATCCGGAAAATTGATCTACAGAGGTCCAAGAACCATCTATCATGCAAATATCACTTAGGCTTATGGCCTGTGGATCTGTATTGCCATCCTCTTGTGTAACCTCAATCCCCTGCTCATTGGCCTGGAACCAGGCAAGACACTCGCTCTCTGCATACCAGGCCAACTCCAACGGGTCTCTATCTATTCCTCTGAACAACTTGTCATTCCGAGCCTTCCAAATGTACCAAATTAGCCAAGGATAAGGATCCTTGTCAAGTTCTGGCCCACCGATGACTTTCTTCCGCCAGAATAGATAATCCATATTCGCATAGGTGCTTTCCAAGGGAAACAAAGCCGAGCTGGAAGGTATAGAAGATAAAGCCCATACCTGTAACGCCGGTGGGCATTGGAAAATTGCATGTGAAATTGTTTCATCCGGTTCTCCACACCGTGGACAGAAGTTATCGCATCTCATATGCCTATGATTCAAAGCGCTCGTAACAGCCACCTGTCCCGAAATAATCTGCCACATAAGATGGCACATCTTCGGGGTGCCTTAACTTTCCAAACTTGTGCTTGAAGCCTTGTATAGCTAGGTTCAACTACCAAATTCTCCTCCTCCTTCATCAGTACATTACGAGCTACCCAATAGCCAGACTTTACTGTGTATTGCCCACTCTTAGTGTAAATCCAGCAGAAAGAATCTCTACGGTGAGTTGAACTGATTGCCATACTCCTTATGAGAGGTATATCATCAGTGCCAACATATAGTGATAACCGATCCAGGTCCCAAGACTTTGTTTCTTGATTGATAAGATCGCTCACTCTCATGTTTGGGTTCAGCACCGGGGCTGATGCATGCGCTGGTCGTGCTGGGATTGTGGGTATCCACGGATCCTCCCATACCTTAACTTCATACCCTGAATGTATTTTCTGTCTAATCCCCAATAGCAATAACTCCCTTGCAGCGGAGATACTTGTCCACACATACGAAGGACTACTGACAGCGTGCTTTCGCAAAGGCGAACTCTGTCTATAATATCTTCCTCTCATAACACGAGCAACCAGTGAATCCGGATTCTGTGCCAGCCTCCATAGCTGCTTTCCTAGTAGTGCCAGGTTAAACTCATGTATCATTCTGAATCCAATTCCACCTTCCTCCTTGGGCTTGCACAACTTATCCCATGTTGTCCAGTGTAGGCCTCTCTTCGGTGGGTTTGAGCTCCACCAAAACTGTGCAATGACACTAGCCAAGGCGTCACAAATCTCCAATGGGAGCAAGAAACAAGACATAACATATGTTGGAAGAGCTAACAAGATTGACTAGATCATAACTTCTTTTCCTCCTTTAGACAACCATCTACCCGTCCATCCATTCACTCTGTTCCGAAGTTTGTCTTTCAAGAAAGCAAACAGCTTGCATTTCGAGCCGCTGATATCCTCTGGTATCCCTAGGTAGGATCCCATTCCTGTGTCATTCTGTATCCCAAGTGTGTCTTTGATATCCTGCCTAACCTCTTGACCGATCCTCTTACCAAAGAGTAAAGAAGACTTGTCAAAATTGATACACTGACCCGAGGCTCTTCCATATTTTGTCACCACTTTCATCACTTCTTCACATTCACGGGGCTCCGCCTTACAGAAAAACAGACTATCATCAGCAAATAGCAGGTGGGACACCGAAGGACACGCACGCGTGATGCGCATCCCCGTTATCTTTCCCTGATTCTCTGCGTGATTAAGAAGGCTAACGAGCGCTTCCGTGCATAGAATAAAGATGAAAGGGGACAAAGGATCCCCCTGACGGAGACCTCTCTCCGGGACAATATTTCCTCGTGGCTGTCCATTCATGAGTACCTTATACTTTACTGTCGTTATGCAACGCATAATCCAAGTAATCCAGATTTCAGAGAAACCCATCTTCCTCATGGTGGCTTCAATGAAAGACCATTCCATACGATCATATGCCTTACTCATGTCTGTCTTGATAGCCATCCTCTTACTGCGCCCACTTGGTTTTGTTCTTAAAGCGTGAAATAACTCCTGGGCAATCATTATGTTATCTGATATCTGTCTTCCAGCAACAAAGGCTGACTGGGTTTCAGAAATCCTATCGGGAAGAACCTTTTTCAATCTTTGGCATAAGACCTTTGATATAATTTTGTAACAAACATTACAGAGACTAATGGGGTCGCAGTTGACTCATCTGATTTGGCTTATCCACCTTTGGGATAAGGCATATATTAGTGTCAGTGAGCCCTGTCGGAATAGTGCCTTGAAATAAGAATTCATTAACCATACGAGTTAAATCATCCTTAACGATATCCCAAAAATTTTGATAGAACAAAGCAGTCATTCCGTCAGGTCCAGGAGCTTTCTCAGGATGCACAGCAAACAAGGCTAATTTGACCTCCCACTCCGTGACTGGAGCTATGAGCCTCTCATTGTCAGCAGGTGTAATTGTAGTGGTTACTTCTGAAAGTGCGTCCTCAATATCCTCAGGGTTTGATGATTGAAAGATTTGTCGAAAATAACTGGTAGCAATGGCTACCAGACCTTCCTCATCCTCCACTATGTTCCCCTCTGCATCTAAAAGTTGGGTTATCCTGTTCCTCGCTCTTTGCTGCTTCGTTAGAGCATGAAAATTTTTTGTGTTTCGATCTCCCTCCCGTAACCAGAACACCCTGCACTTCTGCTTCCAGAATAACTCCTCCGCCTTAAGAGCATCAGACAATTCTTTTAGAGTCTCCGCTATCTCCTCCGTAGTGGCATCGTCATTGGAGGATAACCGATCCACCTTTTCCTTTAACTCCTCTACACTTTTCTCTGAATTCAGATTATGTTGTCTTTTCCAATCACATAACGCCCGCCTGCAGCTTACAATGTGCTCCATAATACTTGCCCCTGGTGGTAAATCTGGTGATTTCCATCCTTCAAGTATAATCTGCCTGAGTTCCTCATTCTGAAGCCAACGTTTATCAAATTTAAAGTTCTTCGATCTTCGTGGTTTCTTATTCAGAATGTCAGCTAGGATTGGACGATGATCCGAACCCCATAGCCTCAGATACTGAACTTTCGAATGAGGAAATTTCTCATGCCAGTTCTCATTCCCTACTGCCCTATCCAACCGACATCTTACAGTTGCATTTCCTGCTCTTCGTCCTACCCATGACAGCATATTCCCTGTGAAAGGGAAATCTAGCATGCCACAATCACTAAGCATCTGCTTGAAAGGTAGGAACGAACTATCTGTACGTTGTCTCCCTCCTTCCTTCTCTTCATGACAAGTGATCTCATTAAAGTCACCAATCATAAATCATGGTCCATCTTTTGTTGTTGAGAAACGCGTAAGACGTTCCCAAACTAGTTCTCTTCGTTCTACAACAGGATCCCCATAAACAAATGTCATAAAGACTTTTATTCCATCAATGACTGCCTCAATGTCAATCATTCTATTATTCGAAAATAACACCTTAACTTGAAAATCATCCATAAAAAATAAAGTTAAACCACCGCTAAGCCCATTTGGCTCAACGGTAAACAAACGATCAAATCCTAAGTCGGCCTGAATGTCTTGCAACAGCAGCCTCCTGTTCTTAGTTTCAGAAAGGAACACTAGTCCTGGGCAATGCTTCTGACACATCTCCGTAAGGCGTCAAACTGTGAGGTCAGTCCCAATTCCTCGACAGTTCCAACTGAGTGTCTTCATGGATGAAAGTTGGATGGGTTTTTGGACCCCATCGAACCATCCTCTTTGTGAAACTTGGATCTATCCATCCGAGCTCTATGACTGGAGCTCCGAGTGTTGCCTTTATCGCCAGACTGTTTATTGGCAGTAGAGCTTAGGACTCTCAGCCGTGGGGACCCCCTGCGTAGAACATCTTTCTTCTTTGGAGTTCTTCTGTTCCCACTTCTTGAACCCTTTACACTTCTTGAGCTACGAACGGCCTCCTTATGACATGAAGTATGTCTCTCCTTGGGAATTTTCAACTCCATTAGCTCCTCATCAAAAAGGTCATCCTCCTCGTCCAATCCTTCCCCATCTTTGTTTAATGGTAAGTCCATATCTGTCAAAGCCTCAATAACTCCTGGATCATCATTTTCAGTGTCAATAGCATGCGTGGAGTACGTCAAAGAACGCATCACACTTCGATCACGAAGCGTAACATTGCCTTGCATATCCGGAGAAGTAATCTTGCTCGCTAGTTTCTTCCGCTGTGGGATTGCAGGGATCATAACCGGGTCAGCCATTGCGCCATCCTCCCTAAAACTTCTTTTCTCCGTATCAGAATTTCCCGATGCACCGACCTCCTTAACGTAACCAGTACGGCTTCCTCCTCTAGCTGGATTGTTTGCAGTAACGTCATCACCGCGGTCGTCAAACTGGTCATAAGAACCATGTTGACGTTCGCTGTTGCTTGCACTTCCGATCCTCCTCGTCGCAGATTTATCGCGAGGCGCTTGACGAGACTTGTTCTCATTGCTAGATGACTGAGAGCTCCTGCTCTCTACCGGCATCTGTTCACTAGGAGGACGTATAACGGCAGACCTGTTCTTGCTCGGAAAACCTGCATCAACACCATCCTGGTCCTTGACATTACTTTCTTGCCGCAACTCAGCTTCTTCGACATTGACATAATTCCTTGTATCCCGATCCTTAAGCTCATGAGATACACGCACACGAAGACTGACCGGGTTACTGCCCTGCTGATGATGAGGAGAAGAAGACTTCACACGCTAGTGATACTCTTGCTGCCTGTCATATGGTCGCTTTGTATGAAATTTTGTATCTTTCTCATACCTTTGACGCATCACTCTATCCTGGTGTTTATTATACCGGCTGTCAGATCTCTGATCCTCAGAGGTAAAGCGATCGCCTGATCCACCCATCTTGCGAGCATAAGGCTGCGCAGCTGTTCTTTGATCACCTGATACGCGATGACGTATGGTGCCTCCTCTATTGCTATCCTTTATATCTGGTGCTCGGAAGTTAGAAGGCTTTGCCGAGTGTCTTGTAATAGCTGAGCCAGTAAGTTTTAAACGTAGATCATGTCCGTTATGAACACCATGATGTCCACTCTCGCCTTTTGAGACCAAAGTATGATCAAAATTAGCAGACCTATCATTACTGCTTACTGGTTTTAATGGGCAATGCTCTTTCTCATGAGTTAAGAATCCACAAGTAGTGCAGTGCTTGAAAAGAAGATCGTATTCGATTTTAATTGTGACAGCAGCACCTGCAGAGTTCGTAGCCATTCTTGTGAATTTCAAGGGCTTGCGTGTGTCAATGTCGATCAACATTCTCCCTTCCTCAAGCTCCAGCGTGTCTACATGTCCCAATGTCTCCCCCAGGCCTCGGAGATTTTTGATCGTCCACAAGTGCAAAGGCACTCCTGTTATGGTGACCCAAAAAGGAATCGTCCAAGGATAATCATCGTGGACAATAGGCTCCCACCTCACCAGCACGAACATACAGAAATTGAAATGAAAAGGGCCTTGACGAAGTACTTCCTTAATATCCTCCTCCGAAGTAAAATTCAATAGGAATTTTCCATTACCCAAATCGTTCGCCGTAATCCGATCTTGCATACCCCACTTCCCTGGCATGTAGTTGATTAAACGTTCAACGTTTTGCTTCCTTGGGTTTAAAATCTTCCCAATTAATGAGAGTTTGAAATCATTGAGCACATTTGTGTCCTCCTCATCGAGAAGTCGGAATGGTTCCTCCTCGTCATTATACAGAACGCCCTTGCCTTTTGTATCATTCAGGCTTCCACCACCACCACCCTGCGGTCCCATCACGAGTACAAAACATCACAGAGAAAACGCAGATACTCTCCTCTGTTTGACTCTGTTTTGCAAAGAGGAAGACAGGGTACACAGGGAAACAGAGGATAACAGATCCAAGGGGACCTTTTGACGACTGGATTTGATGGGGAAAGCAACGGCCTGACCTTCAACGGAAGGTAAGACCCATACCAATAATCGTGAAACAAGATCGATAGCGTAAAGCCCAAGGTATTGTTTCCGACAAAGATCGTGAAACAAGACCGAGTACTCTTGTAATGTAGAAGCAAAACACTTGTTCTCCCACCGTGATCTGAAGTCTCTAAACAAGACGAGTCGAGAACAAAAAACTCAATCGATCCGTGATCCCGACATATGATCAAGGATGCACGTTAAACGATCAAAGAGATTGAAAGAAGCAGACGCCGCCGTACTGATCAAAGAGATCACAGGAACAAGAGGAGATGCTGTCGAATAACAAAAAATCCAGAGTGGATCGTCTCAAGGAGATAGAGATCTGGTGTGCGCCGTCGCCATCGCCTAGGGTTTTTCTTGGACTCCAATATACCTTTTTTGTAGTATTGTTTTTATTTTATAAAATTTATAGTACATGATCTTGCAAAAAAAAAATATATTCATATTCATTTTATGTAACTCTTAACTGATCACACTTTATTTTACTTTTTCGATTAGTCAAAACACATATATCAAGTCATGCAATTGTGATAAAATATATATATTTGCTTATCAAAGTCAATAAACCAAACTAAATGAAACTAGCAGAATTAATTAAAAAATCAAACCATTTAGAACAAAGAAATGTTTAAATCCGAGAAGTAGATGTAACATAACACACTCAAACAGTAAGTGAGGACATCATTATTGCAAGTTTCTTAAGGTCGATTTCTTTAAGAAATTGTTTCTTAAATTTTAAAAGAAAATTTTAAAAATATTTCAACAGAAAATTTTAAAAATATTTCTTTTTCTTAAAGTAGTAAGAAAAAGAAACAATTTCTTAACTTTTCAGTTAAAATTTAAGAAACAATTTATTATATTTCTCTAAAAACCCATCTTAAGAAACCTTAAATACTGATGCTCTGAGCTGACAAAATAGTCTGTACATAAAATCATATATCTAAATAAAATAATATGGTAATATTATATAATTTATATTATATATAGATTGTATAAAGTAAAAAGTAATATATTAATTATTATAATTTATTAACTTTGTAACTATTTGTGTATGTACATAAACACAAGAGAATCACCTAGCAACATATTTTTTTCCAGTTTCAATATTAGAAGAAGGTTCAGTGCTTTTCACATTTAATTTTTTTACTTTAACAAAAAGTTTCTAGGCATTTTCAAAAATATAACCAAGCGCATACAACTCAATTGGTTTATTATGTGTGGCTTTTTGTGTTTAAAAGTCATGATTTATTTTTGGTCTTGAAAACCAGACTGTACCCCGCTGGTCAAACCGGTCCAACCGTGATTTGCTAAAGAAGACGACTCCGGTTTGATTTAAAACCCAAATTTAGAAAAATTTATAAACCGGCTAAAAACAGGTAAAACCGGTGATCCGGGTCAACTTCAAAACTCGTTTCACAACAATCAACATATAATTAATATTTTTAATATGTTTTTAAAATTTAAATATTTTATAATCAATGTTTAACTATCATTATTTAATTGTTTTTTATTTAATTATATTTTCTTAAGAAATAATGTAAACATCTTATTTTGGCTCTTATATCCTATTCTCATATTGCCATTTTCATAAAATAAGAGATTTTAGTTTTAAGAATAAATAAATATGGTAATTTGAATGGTAAATTATTTTGTTTTTATCAATTTCAGTTTACATAGTTCACTTATTTATTGTATATATAGATAGATTTATGCTTATTGTATATTTTCTATTTAATAAAAGAGAATAAAGAACTTATCATATGTAAAACATAAAAATATATGATTATATAGATTTATTATTTTAAACTAGAAAATCCAGTTCAACCGGTTGAACCAATCCAGCCAATTAACCAGTAGCTATAACGAATCGGTATTTGGTCCAATTTTCAAAACATCGGTAAAAGTATAAATTTATATTCTTTTTATAATTACAAAGAAAATTTGTAGGAAAAAAAATACTAAACATCAACTAAGACAAAGCTAACTAATCCGACAAGAGACCAGAACACCAAGCAAAGAAAACTTTAAAGTAATGCAAGGGAACCAACGAATCATGCTAAGCCCTAACTAGCCAGGAACGAATGAGAAGACACTTGGTTGCCACGAGCTACAAAGAGAAAGTTCCGCCCTTAAATCCCTGAAAACATGATTCCTTTAGCTTCCTCAAGACAAACCACTTAAGCTGGTCGAAGAAACCAAGCTTGACCCGCATATTAGCCAAGCATAAGCCGCACTAGTAACATAAAAAAATAATTGCAAAATCGATGATGCCATCGTTCGATAAAAGAACGGAATATTTCTCCTTTTTGTACATCTCAACCGTGATTGTTACACTTATTTAATCAAAAATCTTATATAGAAATTTTGAACTTGCTTTGACACTTTCTCTTGTGAATCCCAACCCCAGTACCAACTTGTGTCAATTTCTTAATTTTCCCACTAACCCAGACACGAGAGAGAGTCGTACACCACATCAACAATGACCAGACAGTCACAACCAATTATTCAAACAAATAGACTTTCAAACCTGCAATGCCAGAAGAAAAAAAAGACGCAGAGACCTAGCTACTTCGGAGACGACACAAGAACTGCAGACCTCTAAGGTAACGAGGAGAACCGTAAACGGCTGAGAACATGAATCTGTTTTTACAGTTTATTAAAAACAGATTAGCGGAATATGACGGGTCTAATGTGAGGGATTTCTGACGAATTTTGAAGAAGTTTATTTCTTTAATTTGCGTTGGGATTTCTTCGAAAATATCCGGTAACTTAGCTCTGTCAAAAATGACATTTGACAGATGTTTTCTTGTAGTGGGAAGATGACATTTGATGTTTAGGGTATGGCTGAAGGTTCTTTGACAAAAAAAAAGGGTATGGCTGAACGTTTTGTGACGAAGAAGAATACTCTTCCGCGTGCTTATATACTTGAGAATTTGATATTTTGTTTATGTGATACTTGACAACACGTTTATCAGAATCTAGGTTTCTTTTCGTAATGCCAACATAAAGAACAATGATAAATGAACATTTTGGGAGGTTGGTTTGTCAATTCAAGAAATGGATGTGAGTGGAGACTATTTATAAAACCAGTTGGCTGTACCAACCTGAGCCATTTAGACGGGGATAGTTTCATAAAAATAACGAATATATATATTTCATTACATGAACCATTTGGATGAAAATTCCAAACTAGCAACAAACATGACTTCAATGAAACTATGTAATAATCCCTAAAACAAAACTGCATTTTTGTCAAATTCTCATATTATATTTTTCGTCAAAACCAGTAAAATCACATAATTTTTCCTCTAACATTGCAAAATTATTGTTTTCTCATAAACTCACACACTTTCTCAGTTGATGCGAAATAACATTTTCCTAACAAAACATCTTTCCAGTACCATTAAATTACATTTTCTACTCAAACCAAATTTCACATTTTCACTACAATTGAAAATTACACTTTCTGCCAAAATCACAGATTTATATGTTTCTGATAAACCTACAAAATCACATTGTCTCTGTTAAACCACAATTCTATTTTCCAGGCAAACTGCAAATAATATTTTCTTACCAAAACAGTAGCTAATTTTTTTTTTTTATCACAAATGATATATTCCATCAAAATCAGTCATATTTTTGCGTCAAAATCACATGTTTCTGTCAAACCAAAAATCACATATTCTTATATTAAAACTCCAAATCATGTTTTCTTTCCAAAGCCATAAAATTATCTCTTCTTGCCAAAGCCCCCAGATCATATTTTCTTTCAAAAACTCCAAGATCTATATCCTCACTAAGATTGCATTTTTCTCTAAAACCACAAAACAGCATTTTCTCATCAAAACCACAAATACATTTTATCGCCTAAACTTAAAATAAAATTTCATTCAAAACTGAATAATAATATTTTATTATCAGAATTTCAAAATGACATTTTCTTGAAAAACTACAAAAGTACATTTTCTTATCAAAACCGTAAAATCACATTATTCACAAACATAAAATCACATTTTTCTTCCAAAGACCAAAACCACAAAAGCGCTTTTTCTGTAAAAATCACGAAAAAACAAATTTTCACATAAAAATCACACAATCATAATTCTATTTTTTGCTTAAAAAAATCACATTTTCTGTTAAACTGAGACTACAAGAAAACTAAGAAGTTACTAGGAAATTTTACTAGGAAAATAATTCCTCGCAAATTTACTACGAAATTACTTCGATTTTACGAAGAAACAAGTTTTCCTCGTAAGGTCCTTGTACAGGTACGAGAAAAATATTTTCTCGTAACACCGTAGTAAGCTTACGAGGAAATTACGTGGCAAAATTACCTTTCCTCATAAGCCCGTAGTAAGTAAATTTCTTCGTAAAGTCCTAGTAAAGTTTTACTATGAAATTAAGAGGAACATATTTGTTACTACGAAATTAGGAAGAACTAGATAGGAAATATCGAATTTAAATCAAAAACGTGTTTTGTACCTACATTTCCTAGCAATTTCCTACTAAATGATCATATTTGAAAATTTCTATAAATACCACAATTGTGATTCATTTGAAACACACCAAAAAATAATCAGCTATAAGCTTGATCAAACACAAAAAAAATTTCCAGTCCGGGAAATATTTTCGAGTTGCGGAAGTGGATGTATTCACACAGAGATAATAACGGGAGGGTGACAAAAGAATTTCTAGAAGGGTTGGAGACGTTTATGCATCAAGCAGATTCTACACCACTCACGCAGGAAAGTGGTAAGATGTTCTGTCCTTGTCGGAAATGCTGCAATACAAAATTAGGCCATCGTGAAAATGTTTGGAAGCATTTAATAAATAGAGGTTTCATGCCATATTATTATATTTGGTATCAACATGGAGAAGACGATGCTAGTTTTAGGAATGAATGTAGCAGTAGTAATAGCAATTTTCAGGTTGAGCCGGTTGATCATTTGCGTAATGAAAATAGCTATCATCACCAAGAGGAACAAATGGTAGATTGTGATAGGGTTCATGATATGGTAGGTGATGCATTTGTATTTCATAATGATGATGAAGTTGAAGAACCTAACTTAGAAGCAAAAAAGTTTTATGAAATGTTAGAAGCTGCGAATGAGCCAATTTACAGTGGTTGTAGAGAAGGTCTGTCTAAATTGTCGTTGGCTGCTAGAATGATGAGTATTAAAACCGATCATAATCTACCTGAAAATTGTATGGATGCATGGGCAGACTTGTTTAAAGAGTATTTTCCAAAAGACAATGTGTCTGCTGAATCTTATTATCAGATTCAGAAATTGGTATATAGTCTTGGGTTGCCCTCGGAGATGATAGACGTTTGCATCGACAACTGCATGATTTACTGGGGAGATGATGAGAAGTTAGAAGAATGTCGATTTTGTAAGAAGCCATGATTCAAACCGCAAGGTCGAGGGCGTAATAGGGTACCGTACCAAAGGATGTGGTACCTACCAATCACAGACAGATTGAAAATATTGTACCAATCTGAGGAGACTGCTGGAGGGATGAGATGGCACGCCGAGCATACTCAGACGGATGGAGAGATGACTCATCCATTAGATGCAAGAGCCTGGAATTTTTTTAACAATGTACATCCACATTTCGCTAGCAATAGCCAAAATGTGTATCTTGGATTATGAACTGAAGGATTTAGTCCATTTGGAATGTCTGGGAGACAATATTCATTGTGGCCGGAATTTCCTACATATGGTATGTTGTCTGGGTGGACTACACATGGGAGATTTGCTTGTCCATATTGTAATGGAATGACATATGCGTTTCAGTTGAAGCATGGTAGGAAGACTAGTTAGTTCGATTGTCACCGTCGATTTCTTCCCATTCACCACCCATACCGAAGAAACAAGAAATTGTTCAGGCACAAAAGGGTTGTCAGAGACACTCCTCCTCCATATTTAACTGGATAACAAATCGAAGCGCAAATCGATTACTACTGTGCTCTAGAAACAGCTCCTCGTGGTGGGAATTGACATGTTCCCAGTAATATGCCTGATTCTTATGGTGTTCAGCACAATTGGCACAAAAGAGTATATTTTGGGAATTGCCATATTGGAAAGATCTTCTTTTGCACCACAACCTCGATGTGATGCATATAGAGAAGAACCTTTTTGAGAACATCATGAACACTATATTGAATATCCCAAGGAAGAAGAAAGGCAACGTAAAATCAAGGTTGGACTTACCCGATATTTGCTCAAGGAGTGAGCTACATATAAAAAGCAATGGGCAAGTTCCAGTTCCAATATTCAGACTGTCATCAGAAAAAAAGTCTGCGTTGTTCAACTGGGTGGCTTCAGAAGTGAAGTTCCCTGATGGGTATGTTTCAAATCTCTCAAAATGTGTTGAGAAATGACAAAAGTTCTCCGGGATGAAGAGCCATGATTGTCATATCTTTATGCAGCGACTACTTCCCTTTGCGTTTGCGGAGCTACTACCGGCAAAAGTACATGAAGCACTTTCAGGTAATTAATTAATATAATACGATGATATGATTAATTTATTTCTATAAATATATATATACTAATGTGGATAATTTTTGTTTTTGTAATATATAAGGAATTGGAGCATTTTTTGGGATCTGAGCACCCACACTCTTAAAGTGGAAGTTGTCCAACAACTTCATGAAAACATTCCCGTCTTAATTTGCAACTTGGAGAAAATATTCCCGCATAATTTTTTCGACGTCATGGAACACCTAGTTGTCCACCTCCCGTATGAGGCATTACTTTGTGGACCCGTGCATTATGGATGAATGTATAAGTATGAAAGGACCATGAAAATTTTGAAAGGAAAAGCCAAAAACCTAGCAAGAGTTGAAGGTTCTATTGTTGCGGGAAGTTTGACGGAAGAAACATCACATTTCACATCATACTACTTTGCACCGAAAGTACATACAAGGAAACGAGCTCCAAGAAGATATGATGATGGTGGTGTCGTGTCGACATATATGGAAGACGATGTTCCAGACATGTTTTGTCAAATTGGGCGATTGGGTGGGAAACTAAAAGAGGTTTGGTGGTCGAGTGATGAAGACGTCCATAGTGCACACCTTTATATTCTTCTTAATTGCGAGCATCCATTGATTGCTTATTTTGAAAGGTAAATATATAAACATACACACTTATATATATATATATATATATTTTTTTTTTTTTTCAATATTAAATATATAACATAACATATATGATTTTACAGCCAATTTGTGACTCAAGTCGAGGAAGCAATACCTGGTATATCGACAACTGAGTTAGACAAAAGGAAAGATCAACACTTTATCAAGTGGTTGAGGAAACATGTATTTATTTATTACTTAAATTGTATGCATACATTACCACAAAGTAAGTCTAATGTCTAGTTATATTACTTTTTGTTATAGGTTGATTATGACGATCCTGAGTATCCCGCATGGTTTCGCGAATGACTTCAAGGTCCAGTTGCAAAGGTCACTACATCATCGATGTATTTCACCCAAGGCTATACTTTTCATACCTATGACTATGGTAGACACCGGGCGACAAGTAATTATGGAATATGTGTGAAAAGCAATACATATTTCTACGGGATCTTGCAGAAGATTTATGAAGTTCAATTCCCAGGTATGAGTTTGAAATGCGTTATCTTCAAGTGTGAGTGGTACGATCCCGTCGTCAACATAGGTGTTCGGATTAACAAGAACGGTGTAGTTGATGTCAACGGTGGACGAAGGTACAACAAATTTTTTTTTTCAATATCTAGGTTTCCAGTATTAATTAATTTTTACATTGATCTTTATTTTCGTAGGTAAAACAAGTTTGAGCCTTTCATATTAGCTTTCCAAGCAGATCAAGTTTGCTTCATTCCACACCCTCGGATTACTACCTCGGGAATAAACTGGTTAGCTGTTATCAAAGTTACACCTCGAGGACAAATAATCGCTGGAGAAGAACCACCATTATAAGAAGAAAACACCAATGAGATCGAGGAAGCTGAAGTAGAAATTGATGAGTTCCTACTCATTGATCCGCATAATCGTGAATACGAAGATGTTCCTTATCACTCAACGGACGAAGGTGTAGACGACGAGTTTTTAGAAAATGATGATGTTTCAACAGATTACGACAATGTATCCGAATGAATTATGTGTGTTTATAAGTTTGTTTAATCACAAAAATGTATTTGGATTATATATTTTTTAAGTTTGTTTAATCACAAAATCAATTTGCATTTGGAGTTTGGGGTTTATGTGTAGAAGAGGTTAGGAGTTTGGTTGTAGAAGAGGTTATAAGTTAAGGAAGTTGTGGTTTGGGGTTTCGAGTTTAGGGATTTATAAACCCTTTACTCGTAAAGCCCTAGTAATAGAAAACGCGGGCATAGCCATTTCGTCGTAAAGTTCTAGTAACGGTATTACTAGGACTTTACGAGGAAAAAACGCGGGCATAGCTATTTTCTCGTAAAGCATTTTCCTCGTAAGGTCCTAGTAATTGTATTACTAGGACCTTACGAGGAAATAAAAACACGGGCATAGATATTTCCTCGTAAAGCCCTAGTAATGTTACTAAGGCTTTACGAGGAAACAAAATTCCTTATATAAACTCGAGCAATCCGATTTTTCATTTGTAGTAAACTTCTCTCTGAATTCTCTTAAGGTTCTCTCTATTTCCTAGTTAGGTGATTAGATTACGGAATTTAGATTAGGTGGTTAGTTTAGGGAATTTAGATTAGGTGGTTAGTTTAGGTAATTTAGATCAGGTTGGTTTACTTTTTTTAACTGTTTTTTTTTCTTCAAATTATACGGTAATTAATGTTTTGATTTTTTTTAAGAAATATAGATGCCTAGACAGAGAAAGATTTCTAGGGCTAGTAAGAGGTCGTCTCTTCAGGGGAGTCACTATGGAGATCTTTTCGGGCGTCAGTCTGGTCCCAGTTCATCTTCGTCAGCTCCCGGTTCATCTTCGATTCCGGATTGTGACGCTGTTCCCGAGACTCATGGATCTTCTACGGCGTCTCGGTTTGAGTAATAACCACCTCCTCCTCCTCCACTGGTCGGGGTTCATCCCGATTTTCAGGTGCTGCCGAACGCACCCTTTGCGGTGTACACGGTGGAGGATATTTTGGCCCTTCCAGGCAGAGAAGGGCTGCCAGAGTTAGATCCTATCCGACGGGACGGCCAAAACGTATTATGGTATGTTTTAATTTTTAAAAAGTTTTTTTAATTTGTTTCTTAATTAATAAAATATTTACAAATTAATCTAATTAATGATTTATTTTGTGTCTTTCCAGGTTTGGTCTTGACAATTGTGTCGCAACTAACGTCACAGACTGTATCAAGGGTTACTTTCTCGATGCAGCTCCAAACTGGAAGAAGACGGCGAGCCACACAAAAAGACGTGGTTCAAATGGTTCGCTGTAAGTTTAATTAATGATCAACTTAATTTATTTTTAATTATTTAAAATTATTAATATTATTGAACTAATCCGTCTTTTATTTTTTTCTGGTTACAGCAAAAATATCGTTGGTCTATTGGGATTCACCAACGGGTGAAGACGGAGTTTGAGGGTAAGGCAAGAGCACGATTACTCGACATAGTCTACAACTGGGAGTGCGACTTTTAGGTATAGATTTATAACTTATAATATATATATATATATAGTTTTAAAAATATTATTGACTTTAATTCAAATTATTTTAAATCAGGTGGATGGTTACGAGGACGGGAAACCCGATTGCCTCACAACCACGGTGTGAGATGGCCTCATCAGCTATTGGGGGTTGCCGGGCTCGGTCAGAACCTCCCACACAAACTCCAGGAACCGCATGACCAGAGACGAGCATGGCAACACGAAGATGCTTCACACCACAGGTCGAAAACCTCACGGGGGAGTTCGTCTAAACATGGTAAGATGATTTTTAATAACTATTTAATTTTTATTTTATTTGAATATTCCAAATTAATATTGAATTTTAAAAATTACTTTTAGGCTAAAGAGACAGAAGTTCTTCCATCTCCGAAAGACGTTTACGAGAGGACCCACCGGAACAAGGGTGGGCAGTTTGTAATCCTGCTTCCGAGCGGATCTACAACGAGGTTGTTGCCCGAGTTGACGAACGCCAGACCCAGCTGACTCAGCAGACTGGGACTCCAGTCATATTATCCACTCTTGAAGTGGATAAGATTTACGAGGAGGTAAATAATTTGTTTTACTATTAATTTTTATTATTTATTTAAAATTTTTCTTAATGTTATTAATATTTTTATTTACAGGTCGCCCCTAGGAAAAAGGAGCATATCGTCGGGATTGGCTCGGTTAACGATGTCCCTGTAGCGACATCGTCTTATGTTCAGGAGCAGCACGATGTCAATGCTCAGCTGCGCTCGGAGTTGCAGGCGACGCAGTCTCATGTGAGTTCGCTCACCGAGCATGTCACTTCTCTCACCGATGTCCTCGACATTTTGGCGGTTGGAAACCCCCAATTGGAGGAGATGTTGCGTCAGAGACGGGAACGCGGAGGGCTTCCAACCCAACAGCCTCCACCATCACAGTCACGGCCGGCAACCAACTTTGGAGAGGAGGAGGATTTGGCAAGCCAGGACGATTTCGTTCGGCAATTTCATGAGCTCCATCCGTAGTTTTTATTTTATTTTTAATTGTATATTATGAATTTTAAAACTTAATTTTATATTATTTAGTTATTTATAAAATATTTTTTTTTATTTTTTATTTATAATTTGTTTTTATTATTTTTTAAAAATATATTATTTTTATTTATAATTAATTTTTTTCTAATAGGGAAAAAAATATTTCGAAGTAAAATCCTCGTAAAGGTTTCGAAGTAATTTCCTCGTAAATTATTCTAGTAAGTTCCTCGTAACGTATTACTACGAGCTTACAAGGAAATCATTTACTATGACATTACGAGGAAACCTTACGAGGAAAAAATAACCACGCGTTTACGAGGAAAAGTTTCCTCGTAAAATAATTACGACCTTACGAGGAAAATGACTTTACGATGAACGTGTTTCGACGAAACATGTTTCCTCGTAAGGTCCTAGTAAATGGTCATTTACTAGGAAATAACGAGGAATACTCGTCTTAGTAATGGACAAGTGTTGGGGTCAAAATCGGTACGACGGAATCAACGGCCAAAACTCCCCGCAGAAATATAAAAGGAATCGTTTTATAAAACCTAAAGAATCGTTTTATAAAACTCGAGGATCGTTTTATAAAACTCAAGGATCATTTTATAAAACTCGAGAATCGTTTTATAAAACCCGAGGATCGTTTTATAAAACTCGAGAATCGTTTTATAAAACTCGAGGATCGTTTTATAAAACTCGGGAATCGTTTTATAAAACTCGAAGAATCGTTTTATAAAACTCGAGAATCGTTTTATAAAACTCGAAGAATCGTTTTATAAAACTCGAGAATCGTTTTATAAAACTCGAGGATCATTTTATAAAACTCGAGAAGCCGTTTTATAAAACTCGAAGATCGTTTTACAAAACTCGAGGATCATTTTATAAAACTCGAGAAGCCGTTTTATAAAACTCGAAGATCGTTTTATAAAACTCGAAGATCATTTTATAAAACTCGAGAAGCAGTTTTATAAAACTCGAGAATCGTTTTATAAAACTCGAGAATCGTTTTATAAAACTCGAGGATCGTTTTATAAAACTCGAGAAGCCATTTTATAAAACTCGAAGATCATTTTATAAAACTCGAAGATCGTTTTATAAAACTCGAGAAGCAGTTTTATAAAACTCGAGAATCATTTTATAAAACTCGAGAATCGTTTTATAAAACTCGAAGAATCATTTTATAAAACTCGAGAATCGTTTTATAACACTCGAGGATCGTTTTATAAAACTCGAGAAGCCGTTTTATAAAACTCGAAGATCGTTTTATAAAACTCGAGGATCGTTTTATATAACTCGAGAATCGTTTTACGAAACCGCGAAAAACCGAAACAGCCGTAAAACGCGAACTAGTCGCAACTAGTTCGCCCACCGGCGAACTAGGAGACCCTTGACTAGTTCGCCCACCGGCGAACTAAGCCAGCTTGGCTTAGTTCGCCGTTGGACGAACTACTGACTTTGCCCCACTGGTTCTTTTCGCCTAGTTCGCCATATGGCGACCTGGCCAAGATGAACTAGCTCGCCGTACGTCGAGCCGACCATCCCGAGCCTCGATCTCCCACATCCTTGATTCAAGGCATACGTCCTTTGACACGATCGTATTCCGAATCACGGTCGAAATGTCTCCCGTTTCGTCTCCATCCGTCCTATCGTTCGAGTTTTACGATAAAAACTGTAAAACTTTGTTTTCTCGAAAAGAACTCGAGGAAATCGTATAAAACGGCAACGGTTAAACGAAACACCGAATATTTCCTAAACTATACGATTTTTTCGAGATTTTTCGTAAAAATCGTACAAAACGCGTTTTTAATAAAACCCCGAGTAAATCGTATAAAACGGCAACGATTAATCGAAACATCAAACATTGCTTAGCTTTACGATTAACTCGAGAAGCTTATCTTAAAACGGCATCATATCAGGAAACGATCTCGTCTAAAGTCGTCAAACGAATTTATCGCAAAAAGGCTCGGAAAGTCATAAAACGCGATAGAAGCCACTCGCGACTTTAAACGAAGTCCAACCCGAAGATACAACGATGTTTTGGCGATTTACTCGCAGAAAGAAGATAAATGTCAAACTTGAAAATAAAAGTCAAGTTTGAGGATAAATAGAAGATTTCCGCGGGAAAAAAGGAAAGATCGAGATAAATGGAAGATTCTCATTAAACTCGATTCTGGGCAAAACAAAAAGACTAAACCGCCTAGGAAGGGAGTATATAAGCAAGAGGCATCGGGCAGAAGCAAAGGGACGAAATCCAGAGCTCTCATCTGAGACTTTCACAACTTTTTTAGACTTAGAATTATCCGCACTTAGAAACTTAGGCTTTTTCTCGACAAGTTCGGTTTCTATGACCGGCGCTCAATCACTAGACGAACTCGCCCAGGCAGTTCGAACTCAGGTCCAGCTCAATCAACTGAACTACGTTCGACTTGATCCCCGAAAGGGGTACGTAGGCAGCCTTTTATAAGGTTCAGTTCGAAATCAATCAAATCATTCTTCTTATCTTTTTCCGTCTTTCGTTATCGAGCTGCGACTCGATTAGGTTTAAGGTTTTTATGTTGATAACTCGCTGATGGCCCTGCGGCCAAAGCCTTTGTAAACCCTTGTAATGATCGCAACGCTCTTACGCGAAATCGAAATAAGATCTACTTTTTCTTAAAATTTGTTTTATTACATTTTTCATATTTTTCTGCATTTATTTGGTTACTTGTCATTGGCTTTCGCAGAGATCCGGTTCCTCTGGAAAATTAGGGTTTTCCTAAGTTTTCTTATTTAACGGAAATCGACAAGTGTGAATTTCGATTCCCACAACAAGTTTTCTTTTAGTGTGAGAAAATCATACTTTTCCGTAAAAGTTACATAATTGTATTTTTTCCAAACTTCAAAATAAAGTTGTAAAATGTGTTTTAGATCAAACATTAAATCAATAGAGTAAAGATTAGATTTTAAAATATGAATAGATAGAGATAAGACTATTTTTTATTACTAAAACTATTTAGTTGGAGATGAATGTGTCCAATAACAAATAAAAAAACAAATACTCATTCAGATGATAAATTCAAATGAATATCCTAAAATTGAAACGAACAACATTTATATAGATTATTTGTATGAGATATTTATATAAATCTCATAAATGGACCCCATTAATTAAAACGCCAAATTTGCACCTGAAGAACCCTTGATCTTCTTCTTTTTTTTTTTTTTTTTACTTGTCGAGAGGCTCAATTCTGATTTTTTTCTCTGCGCATTCGCCTTGTTGTATGCCTCTTGAATCTCTTCCTCTTGAGCTCAGTTCCTAAGCTCCGTCTCTCCCATGTATATGTCTTGATCGATGCTTACTTAATTCACTGTACTGGCCTTCTCTGCCTTCGAACAATTTCTGACCCTACTTGGGCTTCTTTTTTATTTGGTGTGGCTTGGGCTTTAGTAAAAATATTACTAATGGAGAAACCGAAAACAGACTGCCAAAAAACTGTATCAATTTGTTTTACTAGTTGCATACTCTCCGCGCAAGCGCGAAGCTGGGATCATTGTGTTTGCGTATATTTTTTTCGATTGTTGTTTTAGTGGATTCTTCTAATGACACCAAATAATAATGAAATGGAAAGAACGTATAAGACTGTAAAGTGAAAATATTGTATATATATTGTGTTAAATGTTATTTATATGTGAAGTAAGGTTTATAGGAATAGTTAGGCTATAATATAATTTTAGTGTGTATAAGTAGGTGTATATTTTTTTATTGCTGTAAATATTTTTTATATCGTAGGTCAAAAACTTGATATAATTCTATATTTATAGTATTTATATTTGTATTAAACGATTTATCAATTTGAAAATAATCTTAATTAAGTTAATATTTGTTGTTTAAGTTTCATTATATAGGTTTTTATATATGGTTTTTTGTAAGTTTGAGTTTTGTTCATAAATGATATGGCATTTTTATCTATGGCGTCATCGACTGTGGGAATCCATTCGCCGGAGTCTGGAGTCAGAGGTGAGGAATATTTTCAATGAAACTATAGTAGTTATTAAAATGTACGAGAAATTACATATTCATTTAATAAATAACGAAAAGTACTTGTATTTTGTTGTTTATTTTAATTTATTTCACATACAAATTTTTGGAAAATATATTAGGAATGTGTTAATGTTATTTATATGCAAAGTAAGGTTTATAGGAATAGTTAGACTAAAATATAACTTTTAGTGTGTAAAAGTAGGTATTTATTTTTTGCTGTAAATAGTTTTTATATCGTAGGTCAAAAATTGATATAATTCTATATCTATAATATTTATATTATTATTAAATGATTTATCAATTTGAAAATAACTTTAATTAAGTTAATATTCATTGTTTAAGTTTCATTAGTTAGATTTTATATATGGTTTTTTGTAAGTTTAGTTTTTGTTCATAAATGATGTGGCATTTTTATATACGGCTTATGGACTGTGCGAATCCATTCGTCGGAGTCTGGAATCGGTGGGGAGAAATGTTTTAATGAAATTATAGTAGTTATTAAAATGTAAGAAAAATTACATATACATTTAATAAATAACAAAAAATCATTCATTTTTGTTGTTTTTTTATTTTATCTCACAAACAGTTTTTTTGAAAATATATATATTAGGAAATATGTGCAATGATTTAACTTTTGAGCTCTTAATCTATATTATTCAAGCCTCATTAAGCCATCCACGTATGCAGCCGCATGTGACTCACGTTTTTTTTTGTTTTTTGGCCTGTTCGTTTTTGGATTCATTTTTTATTATTTTTGGTTTGAGCCATATTATAATATGACATTTTTAAGGTTCTTTAAGGCATCCGCGTAGGCAACCACGTGGAATTTGCTTTCTTTTTGTTTTTAATATTTTTCGTTTTTGGATCAATTTTTAACTATTTTTGGGTTTGAACTTGTTAAGCTTTAGAGTTTATCCAACTATTTTGATCTTTAAAACAATAAGCAAAAAAAAAAACATAAAAACCCTATAAACAAAAAGCCCATAATCCAAAATAAAAAATCAAAAATAGATGATAACTACGTGATTTGAACCCACGATCTCGCAGACTTAGTTAGACACCTTATAACACTTGGCTAAAGTGTATTTCATTGTTCATAATCATCTTACAAAGACTATGGCTTTTTAAAAAATACCTATGTGATCCACAAAACTGCTGACATGGCGCGCTGTGGAGCCTAGAAACTCTATTATTATTATATAGATTTTTAAGTAGGGTCGGCGCGGGCTACGTCCGGGCTTTTCGTTGAAATTTTAATTATATATAGTGTATGCTATTTTGATATATCAATATTATAATCTAATATAAAATATAACTAGTTAAACAAATATATAATTTAAAAATATTTTTTTTGTCATTCGAATTTCAAAAAATTTAATATCCAAAATTTGTATGCCATAAATTATCAGTATGTATTTTGTGTAGAATTGTTGTGTATTGTGACTTTTCTCGACTTTTGTTTCTTTATTTGTTGTGTGTTATTATTTTTTTTTATTTTTTTTGTAAAATATTGTTTGGTTATTTATTACCTAAAATGGAAAAAAATGAGTGTGTGAAATCTTTTTTTTTCCTTTGGTTTGATAAAACGTAAAGGAAAACAATATGATAATAGATATTTCGTCTTTCCAAACTTATAGACTTCTTTATTTATTTTGAATATGTGTAAGTATTCTGTAACTTTTACTTAACTATTAAATCTTTATTAAATTTTTCATTAAACAAAGGAACCATTTTTTTCATTAACTCAAGTTATATTACATAGCATAATTAAATTTTAATTAGTCTATATTTATATCTTATTAGTTCTTGGTTTTTAAATTATTTTAATTATGTATTAATTGTTAATTATTTTTATACCATTTTGTAATCTGGGTTAATCTTAAATTTGGTAGTAAAAAAGGAACCACAAATCTGTGAGATTCAATATTTATATTTTTGTTGGTATAAATCTAATGAAATGTATAAAGATTAATAGCGTATATTTTTATTATATTATATATTTTAACTAAATGATTATTTTTTTTATAATTATAATAATTTTATTTATTATAATTATAATATTTTTAATTTATATTATATATTTTCACTATATATCATTTTTGTAACAAAAAGATTAATGTCATTTTTTGTCTCATTAAAAATAAAGTATTAATTATAATGATTTAGAAGTTATTAAATTGTTTAAAAGTTTTGGTGGTTGTATTTATGGTTCACTTCATGTTTGTTTGGGATATGTTATACGGATCAGTGTGATATTATTGTGTATTTTTGCATGTTCTATTCTTTAACTTATTGTATTATGTGCTAATTTTTCTTCAACTTATTCTTAAAAACTATCAATCAAGTGGAAATATATTTAGTCCCATTTACTTTTTTTTATTATTGTTTCGAAAGAGATAAACACACACTCATCGTTGTGCTAGATATAGTGAGCGTAATAATATTTTCTCATTTTCTTTCTTTTTCCCTTTTTTCTGTGTCTGTTTGATCGAATAAATCTGTGAGATCTTAGTGGCCACTGAAGTGGTGTTATGAGGTGAAATATTCTGAGGCAGGATGGTGTTAAGCTAATGACATATTATTTTGTCAGGTTATACGATTGATATTCAGATTTATTTTATCTTCCTCTTGTGTGTATTCGTTTCAAGATAACTACTGATTGTTATTTAATGTTTACTTTGTCTATAATAAAATGAATGACATATTCACTTAAACATGTTACCATCTCTATCAAAATTTGATGTCCGTTTATATTTTTGGTACATTTTTATTTTTATCTACTGTCAAACATATTTTGCAATATTTTATTATTTTTAGTATTATAATATCCTATGTTTTGTTTGTTTTTAATAAAAGCACATAGTTATTTTATGTGTCCGACTATTTTTTATACGCAGTAATTGATATAAGTTCAATGTGTATACAATATCATTTTTAACAACAACATACAATATAATTTATGTGGGAATCTTTGTATTTGTTTGATGTATTTATTCTTTTTGATTTAGTTGTATTCTGATTTATTTTCCTGTATATTTAATGCATATTATTTCCTCATGTGCTACTATTAAAAATCTAGTGATACACACACATAAAAAATATATATATATATATATTCAAAGCTAGTGAGTATCTGATTTTTCTTAATTTATTGAAAATAAGAATAACATTAAATTTCACTATCAATTTTTTTTATATAAGTAATTTCTAACATTTGTCAACGTTGATAAAATAAACTATCTAAGTATATGAATTATGGATTATTTTCAGCCAATTTATGTGGGAATCTTTGTATTTGTTTGATGTGTTTATTTCTTTTGATTTAGTTTGTATTCTTATTTTTTCCTGTATATTTAATGCAAATTAATTCCTAATGTGTTACTATTAAAAATCTAGTCATACACACATACACATAATATATATATATATATATATATATATATATATATATATATATATATATCCAAATTTAGTGAGTATCTCATTTTTTTAATTTGTTGAAAATAGGAATAGCATAAATTTCACTATTTATATTTTCTTATTATATTAATAACATTAAATTTCACTATTTATATTTTGTTGTTTATTATATAAGTATTTTCTAACATTTTTCAGTGTTTATAAAATAAAATATCTAAGAATATAGATTATGGATTATTTTCAGCCTTATACATATTTTTTTGAATTCATGGATACTAAGATTTTTTGAATATATATTTTTATCTAAAAATGAAAAGATTCCTACTTCTTAAAAAGAATTGATAAATGCATTCACATAAAGTAAACATTTGTTAATATTAAACATTAATTTTTTTGTGTAAAAATAATTTTGCATGCCATGTGTCACTTTCTCCTCATTCTATTTAGTGACATGGTATCACCATGAAGGAGTAAACTTAACTTTATATAATAAGATTTTAATAAAATGTCAATTCTCAAAAAAAAAAAAATTGCCGGAAAGAACAATGATAGAACAAAAATAAAAATCTATGTTATCTATATTATTAAAACAAAATAAAGTACCTTTTGATACTGTTTGGAAACATTGGTAACAAGATAAATGAAAATTGTTTGGAAACTTGGATAATAGATTAAGTACTTTTTTTATTTATTTACACATTTAGCCATTGTTTTTTTGACAACAAAAATATAAATTAAGACATTTAGCCATGTATTTAATAAATTAAGTCTTTTATTTTTTTATTTATTTTATTTACAAATTATGACATTGGATTTAAAATCAATTTAAATTAATTAATTACAATGGTTGTTGTTTCTTTTTACTGAAAATAAAAATACAAACTAAAACATATAGTATATATTATATAACATTATTTTTAAATAAGGTATTACCTTTTTTAGTTTACTCAAATATAAAAATTTCTAGAATTCAATTTTTAAGAAACAAGTGTCATAAAATTAATAATAATCATTAAAAAGTATTATAAAACTAATATTTCAGAGAACAACATGTTAATATATGAATAGTACAATTCCATCATATTGCATCAAGTTATAAATTTTTTAATATAACATTATGTACAAACAAAAAACATTATCAAGCGTCTATATTATAAAATAATATATTCTACTTTATATGTAAATTAAAAAACATAAAAAATATACATATGATTTTTTTCTTAATTAAATTAAGAATTTATGAGTTTACGTTGAACACAAGTTAAATCAAACACCCGCGCGGGTTATATTCTAGTTCTAGCTAATAAAAGATCTTTACCCTCGATCAAACAAATGACATTTACCCTAGAAAATTACTCCCTCCCTTTTAGCAAGGTGCAGAGTCAGCCTTATAAATCCAGCCTAACTAACTGTTGTCTAGGCAACTCACAACAGCTAAAATCTGCCACATTCAATCTTAGGCTTCGAATGTTTGCAAACCACACCGTATCATATAGTTAATAATAACAATTTTTTACACATACCTATGTTTTATATGTTTTTGTTACTATTATAACCGCACCATAATTGTTCCACATGTTGCCAATAGTAAAATCTTATAAAGTAGACCTTACATGTTTTAACCTTGGTTCCAAAGCAGGTCTTTGTCGACTTCCATTAATATACAAACCGAGCATACCGTCATTACGATTTCGGGTTCACCAAATAAACCCATCTTGTCCTCTTGAAATTAGACTATACTCCTCCTGAAGTATTTTTAGTTCTTGAGGATACCACCATCAAGGAGACCCGAATCTATTTTGTAAATTTATCTTTCATAATCTAAAACTACTACGCAAAAACAATAAATATTAAAATAGCATTTGTTCTGTATGTTATATTACAGATTATGTCATGTATTTTTAGTTAAGTATTCATTTCTAATTAAGGATAATTTCTTCACAAAATATGCATAATAATTAAATATTTAAAATGTGTTCAAAAAAAAAAACAAAAAAAAAAAATTAAATATTTAAAAACAACATAACTCAAAAGATATTCTTATATATTTTCTAAAATTACCTTCAAATACAATTTTCCATATCTCTTAGTATAATGAAAAATCACTATAAAAGAATTTCAAAATTTATAATATTTAATTCTAAATAATAAACATTTCATGATTAATACTAAATATTAATATGAATTATTTTTATTTATATAATGAGAGAAGCAAAATTATCCGATACTTATATATGAATTTTATATATATACTATTAAAATATAAGTCATGACTTGTTTTATGTGTGATTTTTTAAATTTGGACCATCCTAGAGAGATACAAAAATTTACATAACTTAATCATAATATCTTTTAATATCTTTATTTTTATTTAATATTTTAAATAAAATTCTAAAAAATCTTTTTTAAGTCTTTTATAATCAGACCTAAATATATTTCCGAAATTTAGTTAATTAAAACTAAAATTATCATGAATATAATTAAAAATTAAAATTTAATTTAGTTATGATTTATCAGTGAAGAATTAAAAATATATAAAATATTATAATTATATTTTAATGATAATAACTATTTACATTGACCAAGTTTCAAATAGAAATTTCATAATTATTTTACAAGATTTTGTTAGTAAAATATTAGATCTAAAACTATTCAAAACCAGTTTCCCAAAAAATAAATTAACTAAAATATTTTATGATAATATGTAAAAAAATATGTAAAATAGTACTGTTATAATAATATTTTCTAAATATTTTTTTCACAAAACAGAAATTTATAAAATTCATAGTAATAATATTATTAACAACACTGAAATTACTATAAAGCTAGATAATATATACACTAAATCATATATATGATAAATTTATTTTTAAAATAATAAAATTTTATCATAGAAAAGTCCGCATGATCGTGAGGATCAAGATCCGGTGTATAATTAAATACTACACCAGTTAAGAGATATAAATTAACTTAATATACCAATTATTATATAAATTATAAATTAGGTTTATCAATCTATCTATATTAGTACTTGAGAAGTGATTTTGCTGATGTGTCATGTTCTCATAGTTTTAGGTGATTTTGATAGTTTTTCATGTTCTTAAAAATTTTGAGTGATGAGTCAGGAGTTTAAATTTATACTATTATTTGAAATTTTATTAAATACATAAGAAATAGAAACTATGATATAATTCTGTTCAATTCAATCCTTAAAACCTATTTGTTATAGGATATGTACATTAATTAATTTATAAGAGATTTTGATTAGTGGAAACTCTATCATATGTAAATACTATATTAGTGCGTTCATAATTTTATCTTCTTCAATTTTTTTGTCAAAGAAAGTTATACATACATAATAAGTTGGAGGTCACTGTAATGATCAAAATTTTAAGGTCTTCATAAGTATAACACATATTTTATAAATAATTATTTAAATGGAAGTGTAGAGTTAAGAATATAATTTTAAGAATATGAGAATTTACCAAATATGACTTAAACATGATTTAAATGAAAATCTATACCCAAACTTGAAAAAAATGTAAAACTAACTTAAAAGTCTTGTGAAATTACAGTCAACCCCTTGTAGCCAAACCAAAAAAAACATAAGTCATTTTTATGAATATAGCCTCAGTTAGTTGTCTAATGTAGTTGATCTTAAAAATAATTTCTAGTTTTTTTAAAAATTATTTCGACAAATGAAAAATTAAAATCATGTAATTATGAACAGCTTTAAGTGATGTAAATTAAGATATAATAAAATTGAATAGTTTTCAACATAGATGAGTGAAAGTAGTTAATCATGGTTTTAGGGTTTGATAACATATGTTGTAGTATTGTATGTATTCTTACGTTTAGATTTTGGAAAGCTTGAATACCTTTTTTGAAAAATTATTTTGTACCTATATGTGTTTATTTCTGTGCATAGTAAACATTTTTTAAGTTTAATTTTATTTTATGAAATGTTTAGTTAGTTTATTAAGTTTAGGGATTATGTTTAGGGTCTAGATGACTAACCTGTAAGTCGTCGGGTGAATAATTTATACCAGAAAACTTACATGTAACTCGTTCATACCGCACCGAACTTCTAATTTTACCAATGTATTTTCAAATCTAACCTGATCATTTACCAGACATATAAATACATTTTCACTTTTTCACAACTTTAGGAAACCCTAGGCCTGTTTCTCTCCAAGGGCGATAACGCAGGCGATTGCTATCTCGGATCAGATTTGTTCCGTCGTTCTCACCGCCGGTAATGTGTCCTCTTACGACGAATCTTGTTTTTCCTTCATTCCGTAGAGTATTGTAGTATTTTAAACTGACCAACCACTTCTTTATTTCCAGATCTAAAACCGCGTCTCGTTGAACTCCACCGCCAGTAAGTTATTTCTCTGGTCTTAAGGCGTTTAGCTGCCGTAAAACCCTAAAAGTGTAGTCTTGATTCTTCTTTTCACGTTGTTGATTTTTGTAGATCTGTAACCGTTGGTGTCTTTGGCAACCATATCTTCTCTGACTGTAAGTCATCCATTTTGTCTTTAAAAGATGGGTTTTTCTATTTATTATGATCTGCATGCTTAACAAGATTTTGAGATCTGTAAGTCTTCTGCTAGAAGACCTAGCAGACGCTTTTGAGATCTGTAAGTGGTCGTATGAGTACTCTTCTCACTAAAATTTACATGCTTGTTTTGATTGTTTTTCAGACCAAAGAATCGATTTTCCAGAACTCCCGAAGAGAATGTTTACCTTAGGGGAGGAGCCACATCCATACATAAGCATTTCGTATCATACCGATGACTCAAAGTTGATTTCTGCTATAAAGGATGCTCTTCATGATGATGAATGGGAGGAGATCAAGGAGTCAAGGTTGGGAGTGTTCATTAAGTTCAAAGAGTTTGCGTTTGAATGGGAATCAAGGCTGTTTCACTTTATGCTCTGTTTCTAGCTTGACATCAAGAAGTTGTTTGAGCTTTGGTGTCTTGTCGGTCTACCATTGGTGAGATTTTCACTGATAGAGTTTGAACACCTCACTGGTCTGAACTGCAATTACATTCAGGACCTGGAAAATCCAAGGTGTGAGGTTAAAAATGAGATGACTATTTTCTGGGAGTTGATGTCGATGCTGGGCCAACTACTGAATAGATAATAGCAGCATGTGAGAGATGCCAAGAGTGGTCTCGGGATGATCACATGCGGTTCGGATACCTTGCCATCTTCAATGTATTCATTGAAGGGAGAAAGTACTCAACTGTTACAAGAGCTAGTCTTACAAGGCTAGTGATGGATTTAGAACAATTTGAGAATTATTCATGGGGGAGAATGGCGTTTAAGATACGGATGGACTATTTGAAGGGAAAAGATTTGACTGGATCTTACATTGTTGATGGGTTTATAAAAGTTTTCTTGGTGTGCGTGTAGTATGCTCTGTGAGTATTGGGTGCTACTCATGGTAAACCCATACCAAACATACTATTTCCACTGTTGTTGGCTTACAATGGTGGCAAAGGACACATATGTTTTAAGCGGCTATCGGTAAACATGTTTTTAAACTTAACTCCCTAAGACTTCATAGAAGACTTATAGTTAAGGCATCTGGAAAGTTTTTCAGGAAAGACTTCGTAGAAGACTTATAGTTAAGTGTTCCAGACGACTTAACTTTAAACCTTCTATCAAGTCTTTTCTGGAAGACTTTCTAAACGACTTAAGTATAAGTACAAATTGATGTTTTTATTTACTACAGACTATCTAAGTTGATATCTTTTGTTTACGGCAGACTAGCGTGATCAACTTTGTTGAGAAGAACTTTGATAATATGTTACCAAAATGGAACTTTGATGTAGAGAACCCGGCTGTGGAGAACATAATTAAAGTCATATTTAACAAAGTTAACTGGAAGTGGACCATGGATTGCTGAGAAATCACCGGTACTAACCCGTGGGTCAATCCAAAGGTGGTTGTGAAGCAGGAAGTGAGTGCATTGAAGGCATATATTGTTGTGAAGAAAGAAATTCGAAGACCAAAGAAGAAAGCTTGTAAAGAGGCTTCTATCGATGCACAGGCTTCTGTTGATGCAGATGCTAGTAAAGAGGCTCCTACAGAGGCTCGTTCATAGGATTCTCCAGCTGTTGGTGGGATGACCAAAGAGAAGATTGAAAAAAGCTTCAAAGACATAGCTGATGCCATGAGGGGCGGTTTTGGGATGTGCCTGAGGGAGATCAAGATTATGGGGGATATAATGGAAGCTGTGGATAAGAAGGTGGGAGTCACCAAAAAATGGCTGCATCTAATAATCTTCAAATTACTGCACAAGGGCACCAACCCGTGATTAGTACCAAAACCTGTCCCCAAATCACAGTGAAGAGATTGACTAGGCAAAGTGGTAGGAATGAAGAGTGAAAGTTCGATGTGCTTTGTTTCTTGTGTGTGCCTAGATGAACCATTGTATGTCAGAACCTGTGTGCTCAGATTTTTTCTTATGTATGGATTTTGTTTCATGTGTGAATTGGATCTTTGGTTAATATTGTATAAACCAATCTTGTACATCGAAATTGCAGAGTGAAAGTGTGAATGGGAAAAATGCGGAACATCACGAGCTTGAAGAACCGAGTGGGTCTACACAACCGAGTTCCTCAAAAGAGATGCATCTTGTGATAGCAAATGCACCCGATGATAGAGAACTGAGTGGTGAACCTAGCGTTCTTCTACTGAACAAACAAGTACCCACTCTTTCAGATATAATGCAGGGGGAAACTAGAGGACAGAAAAAGAAGGATGAAGCTATGGTATGTGCCCATGCAAAGAGTGAGCGAGTAAGGAAACTTGCTGCGTCACATCAATCTCCTTTTCAAAGAAACAACACTGCCAAAGTGAGAATTCCAACCACTATGGTTGTCCCAGATTATAATCCTTTTGCACCCGCTGACAAGAAGATGTCGAAGGTGGTTATTCACAGGCTGAAACTTGATCTGTAAGTGAGAGAATGTCCCATAATAACTTGCTTCAGTGTACAAAAAATGTTTGTTTATCTACATTTTCTGTTTGTAGTTTCTATAAAACATATGTGGCCAAAAAACCACCTGCATGCCTAAGTTTGTGGTATCACATCCTCCGCTTTAGCATGGCTCATAGACTCTGTAAGTTTTCTACTAAGTCGTCCGTTATGTCTTCTCTAGAGAAAACTTAACATACGACTTACTGTTAAATCTTCTTAGAGAAGACATAACAGAAAACTCACCCGTAAATTATCTGCTATGTCTTCTCTAGAGAAGAATTAACAAACGACAGATGGGTAAGTCTTCTAGAATTGTTAATTATGTCTGACTGTTTTGTTATATATGTAGCATATGGATAGTTTTATTAATTTACTAAAGCTTCGGTATCAAAAGAATCTCCAACATTTCAGGAGCGATAGAATGTGCTTTCTTGATCATGTATTTTTTCGGCAGTGGACGGCCAAGTACGCGGAGTTTAAGAGCTCGGAGGGCAATCACAATGGTTTAGGAAGAATACTCCCTGGTGGGGCGTGGAACTATCAGGCGTGCTTAGTACCAAAATTTTGTCAATCTATGAAGGTGTGGGGGTTGGATGTGGATGATATCTATGCGCCAATGAACTTCCAGAACGATCATTGGATTGCTATATGGATATCAATCCTTAAGAGGCACATAGTCATCTGGGACAGCATTCTGAGACATATAAAACATGGACAACTCGCTGAGCTAACGGAGACTTTTACCACAATGATCCCTTATCTTCTTGTTGAGTGCGCTGACTCTAACGAACGACGTGTCCAACACACATTGGATCCATACACATATGATCGACTGACCATTGGAGTACCTTAGTGCCGAGCTGGTGATTGTGGCATGTTCACTCTGAAGTACATTGAATGTCATGCTCTTAGGATGCCATTTCCTCCATACTTTTGTGATAAGAATTCAAGGGCTATCAGAGAGAGGATGGCGGTGGATATATTTCAATAGACGCCTGGATGCCATGAGGCAGTGAGCACAGACAATGATGAGAATGTGGCAACTTATGAGCAGTAATTATGTATGGTCTGTTATTTGTACTTGAAATTATTTTGTATGCTTTTATATGCTTTTGTAGATTGGGATAAGAACAGGGTCAGGATAGGATGATGTTTTTTGTATTCTATATTCCTACCAAACTAGCATTTCGTAAGAAATTAGTTTGGTAGTACATTAACCTTTTAGGATAATGTAATATTGTACTTGTTGCCTTTTTAAACTGCAAATTCACAATCAAAATATAGCACATATGAGCTCATAACACAAACCCACAACACATATAGTTTAGTCATCTGTACGGCTAACCAGAAGGTCTTAATACAGAAAAGTTCATATAACACATATAGTTAATTCATCTGGACAACTAACAAAAATGTCTTAATACAGAGAAGTTCATATAACACATATAGTTAAGTCGTCTGGACGACTAACCAAAAGGTCATAACACAGATAAGTTCATAACACATATAAGTTCATAACACAGATAATAGATAAGCAGATAGATAGATTCGAAGACACATAAGACTTCTAGTAAAGTCTAGACGACTAACCAGAAGGTCGTCCACGTCAGTTCTTACATTGTCGCCGCGTATAGTTAGTTCATTGCAGAATGAGCACCTTTAATCCATGTGTTACTTCCGGGATGTGCGTCCTCTCATCCTAGATAGCTCCAAAAAGATTGCCATCTTGATTTCTTCTGTCTCCCCGGACTACGCTTTACTGCCGGTGGAAAGCATGTGCGTGCCTCAACTTGTTTTCCAGCACAAGGGAATATATTCTCTGAGTATTCTTCTCTGATACTGAAAACCTCTGACACAAACTCCAAAAGAGAGAAAGATATACTTAAATCTATTCAGAGAATCAAGTTTTATACCAGTGATACAACCCGGATTTGCTCCAAATATGAAGGCAGACAGTCATACCCATCTTCCGATGACCTTCTCACTAATTCTTGCGCATATAACAATGCTCTATATGAAATGGTGTAATCAAGTTTCATGCCAAACATATTCTTCTTGCATCTTTGATATGTTGTGGATTCAACCCATCAATGATTCCAACACGATCTGTGAAAAACCTATCAATATACTCCGGAGTACAGTGTTTTCACTGAGCGATTCTGTCTACCACCTAACATGTATGAGTTTCCACATATTTGGTAATCCAAAGTTTGTTGCTCCCATGTTTCACACTCGCTCTGAGTTTCCATCCACAGCCATTAACACGACATGTTTCCACTTGACTTGTATATTTTGAAGGAGAACCTAAACCTCACCGCTGTCAACCACAACTCTGAAACTAGTGCATTCCTACTAACAAAACTCTGGTTGACATAGTGATATCACTCAAATTAACCTAAGGAGTGATTTACTCTCTCAAATAAAAGGTTCAGCTGTAGTACTTAAAGATCGAATCCACAAGGAACTAGGGCACACAATAGATCTAAACAGTTTATGATTAAGCTAGGCTAATAGTTTATAAAGCAGTAAATAGAGCAAGAAATTAATAAAACAGTAAACAAGATGAACAAGACAAATGTTCAGCTTGGCAGAGAGTTGTTTGATGGAAGGATAGTTTGCTAGATCTAGGGTTTCTATTCAGGAAATCATGATATAGGTTACTAAGCTGCTAGATATACTAGAACTCAACTGGGAGTACAAATCTAACAACCTTCGTTGTATAGATAGTCTAAAATCTAGATCTTGGATCTTAACTTCCGTTTATTGATCACAAGAAAGTGTCGATCGATTATTCTATAGGAAAATTGATCGATACACCTTTCACTCCGTCGATCGACTATCCTACTGGGACATAGATCGACACGTTTCTAGTTAACCTTTACGATTGGGTTAAATATGTGTTCACTAGGATTCTTAAATCAACTTTCATATTCACCTAGCAATCCTAGCTCATAGAATTTAGTTCAGAGAAAAGATCAAGTGTTCGCAATTGCGCCTAATGATTCTAAGGTCAGGGTTCTAGTTCATTACTCTAGAACAAAAGCATTAAGAACAATCCTATGATGAATATCACAACTTGGAAAACCTATAGTTGGGGCTAATCCCTTTAACCTATTTGAACTTTAAACCTAACAGGTATCTCTATTCAAACATGAAATTTGTCATAGAAATCATAAATGAATAGATATAAAATTTAAAAGAAATATATATAAAAACTAAAGAAACCAAAGGAGTTCCAGAAGGACTCTGATAGGAGTTCCTCCCTTCTCTCCTAGAACTTAAAACAATGAAAATAAAGCATAGCCGTCAACAATGGCTTACAAAATACATAAATAGGGTTTCTAGTCGTCTAAGGGCATTATGGTAATTTGTGGTAACTCCTGGGCCTAAATCAGTCATAAAATATGCTCGGCCCGCGTTCTGGGATCCCCATCAATCGATACAAGGAGTTTTGCATCGATCGATTTTCCTTTATCTTCTCGATAGCTTCCTCTCGCGAGGCAGACTAACCACTCTTCAGTAAAACGGACATAACATCTGCTATGGGATGCTGATTGACCTCAAAACAGTGGAATTGAAAATCTAACTCAACTGCCTATCTTGTGTCAAAAGATGGGTGAAATCTAAAGGTGGGTTCCATAGCTAAACATCTAACGCGTCTGTGAAGTTATGCATTCAAAGGGCTCCAAAAGACACCAAAATCACCATATTTCTCCAGAACGTACAAGAACCTGTAAATACTCTAAAAAAACTCCAAAACATAATAAGTATATCTTAAAACACTTATATAGCATGGCTGAAAGTGGGTGAAATCCATGGTATATCAACTCCTCCAGACTTACTCTTTTGCTTGTCATCAAGCAAAACAACAGGCAGTCTCTCCAAAAGAGGTTTGAAATCACAGGGACTCACAAAATCTTTAACTTACTACTATCACCTCTACTATGTTGCAAACACATCAAATAAGTGCTAACCTCAGTGATACTTTATATACCATATCCTAGCTTAGCAACCAAATCCAATCTACCAACAACTTAGCAAATACTAGCTTGACTCACCCCTCTACTAACCTCGTTTATTACATAATATAAAGTACAGGCTTTTTACCTTGGAAATATCGATCAGAGGATACTTGGACTCTTACCCCATCAGGTATCTGAGTAAACATGTAGTCATATTCTGGTTTCTTTTCTCCTTATATCCCTCTTCTCTGAATCTTTTCTAATTCAATGCCAATGAATTAAGACATGTGCTAATGCCTTCCATCTTGTTCACCTTTGTTGATTGATTTTTTTTTTCTTTTTGACAAAGTGTAGGAAAATAATGGGGTCATCGGTAATGTACCTACCCCTTGCTTCCACAATGTGTGATCATTCCTTTGAATTAGAATAGTGGGGTCATTGGTAATGTACCTACCCCTCTGCATCTCAGGAAATCATTTCAATATTTTCTTTTCTAGATGCTGAAGAGAGGATAGAAGGAAACTAAAATTTTACAGACTTATACCGTTCCGACATGATGGAGGAATCCGATCGAATGTATACCAAGGCCCAAAGCAAGCAAATTAGTCAGATTAGGGTTGGAGGTCAGCTTCGGTTCCTTCAAACTTACTAAGCAAGTGTAATCTAATGGTAGGATGATCCACTTTAGTATCTCTAGTATACTCTGCTGTCAACAAATCTAAGAATGGTACTATAGTGTGGTTAGATAATAAAAAACATTTCAAAACGATCATAATCCCCTTCTTGAGCTCAATAAAAATAGTTTTTGAAAATAACTATAATAAAACTACAATAAACAAATATTAGTAAACATCCCCCCAGACTTAAATTACACTGTCCATAGTGTAAACCGTCGGAGTTATGTAGGCAAAATAAATCTAAAGTGCTTAATGTAACAAGTTAGAACGATATACCTGACCTGAAACTATATCGATCGACACAATGAAGTGACAATCGATCGTTGGATCTTCAGTTCTGTCGATCGATATCGACATCATCTCATCGGTAGATGGCTAGAGCAATCGTCTACTCGGATCTGTTCTTTTTATGTAGCTAACTAAAACATAATATTAGTAGAACCTCCCCCAGACTTAAACAACACTGTCACCAGCGCTTTAAAGTCTAAGATTGGTAGGAAAATAAATCATAAGTACTAAATTCAACAAGGGAAAACGGTATACCTACTCGTTGATGGTGGCGTCGATCAACACAGTTAAGTGGCGATCGATCGATACTCGTGATGCTCTGTCGATCAATACGCTTGCCAGCCGTCGATGGATGCTCGTTGCAGACCTCGTATTCCTCGGGTCTGAAATAAATAAAACACAAATAGAAAATAATAGAAAAAGTAATTAATTTTTTTTCCGATGAACAGTATTATGCTACAGTAACTTAGCTACAGTGTCTCTCGACAGGACTCCTACAGTGTCGATAGACAGGACTGCTGCAGTATCGATCGCTGCTACAATGCCTCTACTACAGTAATTTTACTGTTCAAGTTTTTATTTTTTTATTTTTTTATTTTTTATTTTTTATTTTTTATTTTTTAACTTGAAATCATTGAAAAACAAAAATCAGTAATAAATGAAAATAAAACCAAATTTAAAAAAAAACTAACAATGGGTTTCCTCCCACTCAGCACTGATTAGGCCTGGGCATAAAATCTGAAACCCGAATTCCGAACCGAACCGAAAAACCTGACCCGTTATCCGGCCCGAAATGTAAAAATACCCGAACGGGTCTTATAGGATGGTATAAAAAAATCCGAACCCAAAGTGTTATTTAACCGAACCCGAATGGGTAACCCGAAATATTCAAAATTAATAGTTAATATAAATATTTTAAATATATATATATATATATATATATATATATATTTTAGATATTCAGTTTAATGTTTATTTTGATATGATACATACAATAAATATTAAAATATAAATAAATACCTTAAATATATAATTAGTTATAAATAAGTACTTTGTAATTTGTTCATTAAAATGATAAATTTAGTTTATATGTAAGGTAATGCACATTGTTTACAAGTGATGTATGTTTTAGTGACTGATTTACCATTTTTATTATTTTTATCAGTTTTATGTATGTATGATTAATTTATATTCAGTTTCAGTGTTTTTCTTTATATTTGTTTCGAAATTTTGTTTTATACTTTGGGTATATCGGAACCAAACCGAAATAACCCGAATCCGAACGATATATTGTTACTTTACGGGTTTTATGCTGCAATACAAATTTGAACCAAACCCGAAGTGTTATTATCCGAACCCGACCCGTACTAGTAAAATATTAGAATGAGACCTATGAGCGTAAAGCCGAAAACCCGAAAATCTGAAAACCCTTATCCGAACGCCAACGGGTACCCAAACGCCCAGGCCTCGCGCTGATTATCAGTCATTATCTTGACTTCTGAAGATCTGATTTATTCTGGATGAGAATGAGAACTCACTCCAAAACAAGTCTCAGTGTTAAGTCTCTGAAGCTTTATCAGTCTTGTGTGAAAGCCTCCTCCATAGACTCTTTTCCTTTGTCTATCATCTCAGCAATAAGTAGTGCTTTAAGCTTTGCAAAAGGCTGTGAGAAGCATTTGCTGCGCACTCTGGATTTCCTGACACCATTAGAGAAGTGAGGAGTGAATGATAACTGAGGATCTCCCTTGATCATTTTTCTCTTCTTCCAATTCCTCCTCTTCTTTCCCTCAGACTTGTATGTTTCTGTCTTTGCGTGCTGGCGTGCTGAGATACCCGAATTATGTCAATCGACAATGAACTGGTTGTATCGATCGATGGTATCTAACCGGTGTCAATCGATGGTATCTGGTCTGTGTCAATCGATGCTGCTTCTGTTGAACCTTTCTCGACTTCACCTCTGCATCTCAATCATTTCTGAGAAGCATCTACGTGCTGATGATCATCTAATATCCTAATATAAGAACCTGGTTGCACACTTCTATCTGGTGGGGTAGGAAAATCAATGTCTAATACTGCGTAAGGAACCACAGTCTTCCTAGGATCATATATCCTTTTCACTCTTTTGTGAAACTCATCAGCTTCTTCTGTGTAGATAGGTGGTCCCTGATGTTTAGAGACAACAAGGTGTGAGGTCTCAGACTTGTGGTCTCTGTCCTTGGTTGGTTCCATCTCAACTGCGTTTCCTGGTAGCTCATCCAACCATGTCGATCGATGGAATCAAGAGGCCGTTAATCGCTGACTTTGGGCGGGTACCAATCGATTCCATTAGGTTGGTATTGATCGATGCAATACTTGGAAAAAATCTCCAAATCGTTTCCCACAGTATTCCCTTCATCATCAAGCTTCCGCTCAAGCCATTTTTCCAACTCCAAAAATTCTACTAGAGTGACTTCCCTATCATAATCCAGGTATTCAAACTTTTCTCCTTCCTCTAACTTCAAGAATTCTTCTATCTCCAAGGAATTTTCCATGGTGATTTCTCTGTTTACATCAGAGGTAAGATCACAGCTTGATTCATCTGCGCTCACCTGTGTCGAGTCTGTGTCTTGAGAACAATCCAAACTTTCAGGAATAGGCATCAATCGGGAACATGGGTTTCTGTCAATCACTTCTGAGATAATGTTGTCGATCGTTTCTGAGTTAACGCCAGCAATTGATTCTGAATTGGTGTTGTCGATCATCTCTGAGAGTGTACCGTTGATCAACATTGTATGAACTGTGTTGTTAATCGATGGTGAGTTCCGATTGTCAATTTACTTTGAGGACACACTGCCTATCGCTTCTGGTGACGTACTGTCGATCGATTCAGAGGATGTCCTATCGATTGATTCGGATGATGTACTGTCGATTGACGCTGATCTTGCGTCACTAATATCTGCTTCTTTTACTCTGCCCAGCTCTCAAGATCTATGATAACTACCAGACCCTATCATAATGTCCAGTAACATTTGTTTTGGAATATTCTTCCCTCTTTATCTGCCAACTTTCCATGAGCCTGTCCCATTTATCATTCTTCTCCTTTTCTCGAGCTGCTTCAGCATCATCAAGAAAGTTGTAAAGGAAGGCTCTTTTAGTGTCATCCCAGCTGGTTAGAGATTTCTCCTGTAGTTGACTGACCCAGCTAAATGCATCCCCAGAGATAGAATAGGGAAAGATCTTGCAGAGCATGTGGTATTCAGATACTTCATTCTGCTCACTTCTTGATACTAGATCTTCAAGCTCTGTGATGTGATGCTTTGGATCTCCATAAGGCAAACCCTGAAAAGAGTTCTAAGCTGCCCAATCATACCATTCATGGGTTAACTGGAAGTCATTCATCTCAGCAACAGCAATGACATCAAGGATCACAGCACCATGTGCATTAATCGACTCTCTTAAGCTTTTGCGAGGTCGACCTTCTTCGTCTCTTAACATCCCATTCTCATCGACCTGAAGTATGAGCAATTTAACCTTCTCTTTCTCTACGCAAGTGGTGTCTGTCGAGACTTGGTGAATAGTGTTCAGATGAACAGTATCGATCGACATCAGATGATTAGTGTCGATTGATGATGGGATCATGGTATCAATTGATTTTGATGTTGTGGTATCGGTCGATGTGGAGGTTGTATCATCAATACCAGTTTCTTGTTCATCATCCTCTACCATATATCTCGTCATTGACTTCATCTCAATCTTTAGATTTGCTGGAGACTCATGGAGAAATTTGTTGAAAATGACTTCTATGATGTCTGTCCAGGTCTTGAGGGATTCTGGTTCCAACCCCCTTGACCAGTATGCTGCTTCTCCAGCAAGAGTGTAGGGAAAGAGTTTGCAGAAGTGGTGGTCTTCAGGGACTTCGTTAAAGAGAAACCATACTTGTTCTTCAAACATGTCGATATGATCCATTGGTTTCTCGTCAAGAAGACCATGAAAGAGACGCGACGCTGACTCATAAGAGTGATATACATCGGTTTCAGCTCAAAGTCAACCTTCTTTTTCTTTACGCAAGTGGTGTCGATCAATGTTAAAGTTCTGGTGGCGATCGACGGGAGATGAACAGTGTCGATCGACACATAATGATTTGTGTCGATCGAGGGGGGGGGGGTAGACAGTATCAGAGTAAACATTATCGGTCGACATTGAAAGAATTGTATCTATCGATTTCGGGAGAACAATATCGGTTGACACGGAAAGAATTGTGTCGATCGATTTCGGGAGAACATGGTTTAAGTAGTCTGGCAAGAGCAATTTTATTTCTTCACCTTTATTCAAGGTGGAATGGATTGAAACAGGGGTTTTGGTGCCCTGTTTATTTTCAATTTGGATAATTGTATTATTAGTTGACCATTAGTTCTGTTTATACTACTTTCTCATTGACAACTGTGGTAAGCAAATACTTTCCTGCTTCCGGTTGGGCGTTGTCGATCGATTTTTGTGAGTCTGCGTTGATCGATGTATGGTGTAGTCTATCGATCGATGTTGTTTGAAGGGTGTTGGTCGATTCTTCCCGCGTAGGCGTATAGATCGTGCATGGACTCGCATGCTCCTTCCTTGAAGGACTCAGAAATCCTCTTTTCATTGCTTTCTTAAACTGAGATATGTACCTAGAATAGCATAAATTGTTTTTATGAGTTTTTGTAACAAAAGTAAAACCTAGACTAAATCCAACTAAATAAGATCTAATGGCGATCAAAGTTCCCCGGCTACGGCGCCAAATTTGATATCACTCAAATTACCCTAAGGAGTGAATTACTCTCTCAAATAAGAGGTTCAACTGTAGTACTTAGGGATCGAATCCACAAGGAACTAGGACACACAATAGATCTAAACAGTTTATGATTAAGTTAGGCTAATAGTTTATAAAGCAGTAAATAGAACAAGAAATTAATAAAACAGTAAACAAGATGAACAAGACAAATGTTCAGCTTGGCAGAGAGTTGTTTGATGGAAGGATAGTTTGCAAGATCTAGGATTTATATTTAGGAAATCAAGATTATAATGATATAGGTTACTATGCTGCTGCATATATTAGAACTCAATTGGGAGTACAAATCTAACAACCTTCGTTGTATAGATAGTATAAAATCTAGATCTTGGATCTCAACTTCCGTTTATTGATCACAAGAAAATGTCGATAGATTATTCTATAGGAATATCGATCGATACAGCTTTCACTCTGTCGATCGAATATCCTGTTGGGATATCGATTGACGCATTTCTAGTTAAGCTTTACGATCAGGTTGAGTATGTGGTCACTAGGAGTCCTAAATCAATTTTCATATGCACCTAGCAATCCTTGCTCATGGAATTTAGTTCAGAGAAATTCGCAATTGCGCCTAATGATTCTAAGATCAGGGTTCTAGTTCTTGACTCTAGATCACAAGCATTAAGAACAATCCTATGATGAATATCACAACTTAGAAAATCTATAGTTGGAGCTAATCCCTTTAACCTATTTGAACCCTAAACCTAACAGGGGGATCTATTTAAACATGAAGTTTGTCACAGAAATCTTAGATGAATAGATATAAAATATAAAAGCAATAGATATAAAAAATAAAGAAACCAAACGAGTTCCAGGAAGACTCTTATAGGAGTTCCTCCCTTCTCTTCTAGAACTTAGAACAATGAAAATAAAGCTTAGTTGTCAACAATGGCTTACAAAATAGATAAATAAGATTTATGGTTGTCCAAGGGCATTATGGTAATTTGTGGTAACTTCTGGGCCTAAATCAGTCATAAAATATGCTCGGCCTGCGTTTTTAGATTCCCATCGATCGATACAAGTAGTGTTGCATCGATCGATTTTCCTTTATCTTCTCGGCAGCTTCCTCTCGAGAGGCAGACTGGCCACTCTTCAGTAAAACATGCGTAACTTCTGATACATGATGCTGATTAACCTCATACCGGTGGCATTGGAAAGCTAACTCAAAGTTCTCCAAGATACACCAGAATTTGGGAGAAATCTATAGGTGGGAAAGTTTCCATCCATAGCTAAACATCTGACGCGTCTGTGCAGTTTTGCATTCAAAGGGCTCCAAAAGACACCAAAATCACCATATTTTTCCAGAATGTACCGGAGCCTGTAAATATTCTAAAAAGAATCCAAATATAATAATTATATCTTAAAAAACTTATATAATATGACTGAAAGTGAGTAAAATCCATAGTATATCACATAGATATAGTTAGCATTCGATCTTCCTCCTTCACTACCATATGTCCTTTTTAAATCTTCAAAACATATATCATTATCTTCTTCCTCATCTTCATCTTTAACCTTCCCATACTCATTGTAATACACAGCATTATCAACCACTTCAACAACATTAGGGATATTAGCATCGTCCTCTCCATCCTCCTCCTCCCATCATGATTTTCATCTTCAGACAAATCTTCATCATCTTCATCCCCTTCATCTCCTTCATCAGCTTCATCCCCTTAACCAGCTTCATCCCTTTCTTCTGAAACTGTTCTCATCTTGCTTGATACACAAAGATGTACTTCATGCGTTTTAGTTATCTCGAGCAAGTTCTGAACTTGTCTATCACTTGTAACATGAATAAGAGGGGCTTATGGAGCCATGGAATGCATCATTTCTTTGGTAATGAGTAGGTTAACTCCATAGACTTTGTGTTCATGTCCAGGTTATAATCTTCTTGAGTTATTTCAACAAGTTCAGCATATGTCGAACCTTCCTTCAAAAGGAACATTCTCGCTCCTTTTGAACTGATCAACCATAAAGTTCCAACATCCATCTTTCAAAAACAATTCTCCATACAGTGTTTATAACGAACGCATCATCTGCAAAAGGTCAAGAAATACACATTAGCAAGCATATAACATGTATGAGTTAAAAGCACATTAGTTAGAAACTTTAATTAACATAAATGTTGGCAACCTCATAAATATCACCAATTAAAATATAAATTTCATTAAATAGCCATAATATTTACTAATATACATGAATTAACAAAAAAATATTAAAAAGTCTTCATAGGTTTAGAGAAAATGAAAGTTTATTAAATATTGTTGCATACAACTTCCATGGAGGTCATCTATGTAAGTCTTCCATCTTTGTTTGATAAAAAAGAGCCCGAGACAACTTACTTGTAAGTCGTATAAGGGAAACATGTTGGTTTTGCATTTGACCGGAATGTGTCAGAAATTTGATATTTCTTGGAAGACTTACACGTAAATCTTCTAGTAGAAAATTAATAAAATAATATTTTGTTTTTTCTAAATGACTTACATGTAAGTCGTCTCAGGTTAGTTTTGCAATTGAAATATTAAACAAAAATATTTTTTTTTCTATACGACTTACATGTAAGTTGTCCAAAATAAGCAAGGTTTGACCAGAATCCCATAATGCTTATGTTGGACGACTTACATGTAAGCCGTTAGATGGATGACTTTCGTGTAAGCCGTCTAGAAATAAAAAAAATTGTTTAATATTTCAATTGCAAAACTAACCTGAGACTACTTATATGTAAATCGTCTTGAAAAAAAAAAATTTAATTTTCTACTGAACGACTTACCTGTAAATAATCCAGGAAAAGTCACATTTCTGAAACATTCCAGTCAAATGCAAAACTAACCCATTTCCCCTAGACGACTTACATGTAATTCGTTTCGAGTTTTTTTTATCAAACAAAGATGGACGACTTACATGTAAGTCATCTAGAGAACACATTTAAAAGTCGATTGCAAAACTAACATCTGCATTGACCAGAAGACTTCCATGTACATCATCTACAGCTAGACGACTTACCAGGAAGTTGTCTGGACGAACATATCTGGAAAAGTTCTCGATTTCATACCTTAAGTTAGTGAGATAACTTGCTTAGCACACATAACTCTTCTCCAAACCCACATAAGTTCAAACGAAAGTGACCCAGCAAGAATCGTAAGCTTCAACGCCTCATTAAAACATAATTTTTTTAGTATCAAAAGGGTTTTTTGGATGAATATGAAGAGAAAGTGATAGAGATGTTGTTTGTAGTTTTTAAGAATGGAGAAAGAAGGAGTGAGATAACGATTTGTGTACATTAAAAGCTTCAAACTAGTTGTTTATGGTGGTTGGTGTATTAATGGTAATGGTAATCTTGTAAATACTTTAAGATGATGAGGTTGAGAGAATAAAATGACATTTTCAAAAAAAAGCCAATGGTATTTTTTTAAATAATGTGAACTTATGGGGTGAATAAGGTAAAAGAAAAATAAAAAAATCATAGGTTAGTTTTATGGTTGACTTCATGTTTTGAATCAATTTTACAAATAACCCTTAAGAATATATCTTCAAAAACAATTATGTATTATATTATATTTTAAAAAAATATGCTTTAGGCACTTTTTAAGATCACATTTTATAGAAGATGAGACTTATTGTTTTAATATGTATTAGCTTACTTTAATAGTTAACTAGATTTTGACCCGCGCTTGAAAAACGCTGAAATTTTTTATGATTAAAATTTTATATAATTGGGTTTTGTCTTAATTTAAAGAATGTTTTGGTATAAAATTAGTTTACCAAAATTTGTGGTGATAGTTATTTTTCATTAGTTTTTAGTTTCAGTTTTCATTTTTAGATTTTGTTTTAAATTTTGGTTTTTGGTTTTTAGTTTTTAAGTTTCTATTTTTTGATTTTCACCTTTTGGTTTGGGTTTTTAATTTTTAGACTCGCAGAGTTAGTTTGAACTGATATTACCAACAAACAAATCTCAATTAATCAAACATGTAATTTAAAACTCAAAATATGAAAAAATAATTTTCTAAAATTTTTGAAATAGTTTATTTTGTAAATAAAAAAAGTAAAAAAATATAACCTGCGTTTTCAGCTTTTGGTTTTGGATTTTAGTTTTTAGATTTGGTTTTTGGCTTTGCTTTACATTTTTTTTAACTCTGTAAATTATTTAAGAAAATAAAACAATAAATTATTTAAAAGTTACCATTAAAATTTATCAAGATAGAGTGATTGTTATTTAAAATAAAAATATTAACATGTTTTAAAGTACATGATTTAAATAAGTGATTATAAATAGATAATTTTGTTTTGTTGAAAATATTAAATATTTTTGGGCTAAAAAATATTAACATGTTTTAAAGTACATGATTTAAATAAGTGATTAATAATAGATAATTTTGTTTTGTTGAAAATATTAAATATTTTTGGGCCTGAAAATAGTAATTCATTTTTTGATCCATTAAGGTGGAAAGTTTATTGAATGTTTTTTTTGATAATACTAAGCCCAAAAAAAAAAAAATTAAATGTCTTAAAAACAAAAGTAAGCCCAAAACTCTATTCCATAAATAACCGCCGGTTTAATTTAAGTAATGCGGTTCAATCAACCATATAACTTGTATTATTTGTAACACTCTATAAATAGTCCAAATTTAAATGACAACTTATATCAGTAGATAAAAAGAATGACTCTATTTTAATAGAATAGATTCATAATCTGTTATAATGAAATAATATTATATTCGATTGCAGTTCACATGATTTTCATCTTCATCAGAACATGAATTTGTAATTATAAGACAAACAAAAAATATCTATATCTAGCTGTTTCTTCAAATTATATGAATTAATATATACTAGAGCTTGACTCGTGCGCTATATTTAATTTTTGACAAACATTAAACTATTGATATGTTTGAGTAATGTCTTTTTTAACATGAAATTGTTTTCCAACTATAAATATTCTAAATATTTTGATTATATATGGGTCATATGTTGAGATTTAGATTCATCAGATAAGAAAGGCTCCGTTATAAACATTCAATATTTTTCTACAAGTAATTTTGTGATATTTAAAATTTTATGTAGATAAATTTATGGTTGAAAAAAATTAATAGTAACTGAAGGAATAAAAATATATTTTAGAAATATTTTAAATATATATATTTTAGGCAAGATTTAGAAATAAATGAATACTCAATTATAAATAATCCATATTATTCTACAAGTAATTCAAAAATAGTTAAATCTTAGCATAAATAGATATTATTGTTCGAAATAAATAATGGTAATGGTTAAACATATATTTTAAAAACTTTTAAATACATATATTTTAGACCTTATACACTAAATGTGTAAAGTTTATATGATACTTGAAAAATATTGTATTATATAATTAAAAACGTTTTTAAATTTGAATTTTGGGAAAATTGCCAAATATGACTCAAAACTTGATTTGAAATGCAAAAGTAAACCCAAACTTGAATCAAATGCAAAAGTAACTTAAAAGTCTGTTGAAATTACAACCAAACCCTTGTGAACAAACAAAAAAAGAGTTTTTTTTTACGTTTCTAGCCCTCGCAAGTCGCCTGCCCAGACGACTTAGTTTGAAGTCGTCTAGGACAGTTTTTCTTAAAAATAATTTAAAAATTGTGTAATAAATATTTTGATAAATGAAAAATTGGAATTATGTAATTAACATATGGCTTAAGAGATATAAATTAATATATAACAAAACTCAGTTGTTTTCAGCATAGATGAGTGAAAGTAGTGAGTCATGATATTCTTTAGTTTAGGTTTCACCAACATATGTTGTAGTATTGTATGTGTTTCTTAGGGTTAGATTTTTGAAAGCATAAATGTTTTTTTGAAAAATTAAAAATTTACCTAAGTGTGTTTATTTCAGTGTATAGTAAACAATATTTAAGTATAATTTGATTTTATAACGTGGTTAGTTAGTTAATTTAGTCAATTTAGTTTAGGGTTTAGGGTCTGGACGACTTATATTCAAGTCGTCTGGTAAATATATTTAATAATGCAGACGACTTAGTCGTCTTATAGTATCAACAGACGACTTAATTATAAGTCGTCCAAACCGGATTTTACCAAATTACTTTTAAACCTAACCGTATTTTTGACCGGACATATATAAGATGTTTTTTTTTTACTCATTTTTTCGCGAAATTCAGAAAACCCTAACGCCGTTTCNTAGTTAGGTTGGATGTTGTTTTCCTCTCATTTCACGGTTACGATTTGTGATTTCAAGCAATTTGTGGATATTTTCATTCTCAAATTAGGGTTTCAAAGATTGGGGATTTCAATCGATTTGTGGTCTAGTTAGGTTGGATGTTGTTCTCGTCTCATTCGTCTGGTCAGCTTTCAAATGTTCTACTGGAAGTCTTGGTAAATTCGTCTGGAAAGTCTTCTAGGTGGACGACCCAGACGACTTAATATAAGTCGTCTGGGAAGTCTTCCAGGTGGACGATCCAGACGACTTAATATAAGTCGTCTGGGAAGTCTTCCAGGTGGACGACCCAGACGACTTAATATAAGTCTTCCAGACTTAGAATTAAAATGTTCCAATTTCGTTTCTTGTTTGCAGATGGCGAATCAGCATGAACCTCACTTCTTGAAGCCTCTGCTTCCTGGTTTCTGCAGTGGTGTGGTATACACACGCTCTCTATTTCTCCTCTGCTTATTTCCTTTGCTTAACTTCTCCTTTGTTGACTTGTAGTCAATACCACTTGCCTTTTACTCAAAACACATAGAAGGGAACCAAGGAAAATGGACACTACGATCGGACGCTTCACACCAAACTTGGGAAGTTATACAAGAAGGAAGAAGACTCACCGATGGTTGGGAAGCCTTCGCCTAAGCACACTCCCTTTGCATCGGTGACTTTCTCTTGTTCAAAAAGAAAGGAGACATGGTATTTCATGTGACTCCTTTCGGTCCTAATTTTACTGAGATTCAGTATACACCTCCTCAAGGGGATGATGCTGCGGATGGTGCCTCAACTTCCTCGTCTCTTCCTAAATGATGGATGTTTGTCTTGCTATCGTCTTATTGTAATCTGCTTCTAGTGGACTTCTATGTTGTTGTTCCCTTGTTTCAATTTGTTTTTAAACCTATGACTTGTAATGGATGATCAACTTTTATAACTACAACTCCTTTTGTCTTCTATGTACAAACCAATTTTAATTATTAGTCGTCTAAGAAGTCTAACACAAATTCTAACACAAATTCTTAAAACATACTCGAAAAGCCTGGGCGACTTAGTAGACGACTGATATTTAAGTCGTCTGGAAAGTCATAAGCCGGAAGATTTGTCAGACGACTTAATTATTAGTCGTCTAACCTCGTAAATATTCTATTCAGACGACTTTCAACTAAGTCGTCCAGACTCCTTAGTTGAAAGTCGTCTGGTATAGTTATTCTTAAATGTGTTTATTTCTATATATATTGGTTAGTTAATTTAGTCAACTTAGTTTAGGTTTTAGGGTTAGGGTCTGGACGACTTATAATTAAGTCGTCTGGTAAATATATTTAATAAGGCAGACGACTTAGTCGTTTTATAGTATCAACAGACGACTTAATTATAAGTCGTCCAAACCCGATTTTACCGAATTACTTTTAAACCGAACCGGATTTTTTACCGGACATATGTAAGAAGTTTTTTTTTTACACTCACTTTTCGCGAAATTCAGAAAACCCTAACGCCGTTTCTCTCAAAGGTGATTTCGAGGCGATTTCGATCCGATACAAGACCAAGGTAAATCGAAGGCTTCTCTTGCGGATTTATGGGTTTTTATTAGGATGGATGTTGTTTTCCTTTACTTTTACCGTTTTATTTTGTGTTTTCAACGATTTCTGGAAATTTTGGTTTCAAATTAGGGTTTCAAAAATTGGGGATTTCAATCGATTTGTTGTTTAGTTAGGTTGGATGTAGTTTTCCTCTCATTCGTCTGGTCAGCTTTCAAATGTTCTAATCGCGCTTCTTTTTTCACGTCTATTTTTGCAGTTCTATAACCGCTATGTCGAAGGCGAGT
>CAKOAT010090822.1:5725-17445 GCA_932364175.1 Eruca vesicaria subsp. sativa | reverse complement strand
GACGACTTTGATTATCCTGGACGACTTTAATCTAAGTCGTCTGAGCGGTCGACTTTTAATTAAGTCGTCTGGAGAAGTTAAAAATTTAAGTTTTATTTTTGAATTGCAAAACTAACCTGAGACGACTTATAATTAAGTCGTCTAGATTTAATAAAATATTGAAATTTTAACTTTCCCAGGGACGACTTAATTTTAAGTCATCCAGAAAAAGTCAAATATCTGACACAATTCGGTCAAAAGCAAAAGTAGACCGTTTTATCTAGACGACTTATAATTAAGTCGTCCGGAGTTTTTTTTTTAACAAACAAAGCTGGACGACTTAGAAGTAAGTCGTCCGTTTGACCAGAAGACTTATCCGTAAGTCTTCTACATCCAGAAGACTTACGGGTAAGTCTTCTACGCGAAGAGATCTGGAAAAAAAATTCAATTTCAAACCTTAAACTAGGTGAGATGACTTCCTTTGCACACAAAGTCTTCTCCAACCACCCAGAACATCGAACGAAAGTAACCCACCAACAATTGTATGCTTAAATGGCTCTATCAACCATAAAAAATTTGCTATCAAAAGCTTGGGTTTTTGGCATGAATATGGAGACAGAGTGAATGAGATGTTGTTTTTAGTTCATAACAATTGAGAAAGAGAGTATGAGTATCGATTTTAAGTGCATTAAAAGCTTCAAACCTTGGTTGTACAAGGTTGTTGGGTTGTACAAGGTTGTTGGGAGTATTCATGGCAATGACAATGTTGTAAATACTTGAAGATGATGAGGTTGAGAGAGTAAAAAGGTCATTTTCAGAAAAAAAAAGTAAAAAAAAAAAATTAATGGCATTTTCGTAAATAAAATGAAGATGTGGGGTGGATAGGACAAAAACAAGATGAGCTAAAACAAGAAGTTAGTTTTGTGTTTGACCATGAGTTTTGAGTCAAATTTGCAAAAAGCCCTTGAATTTTCCTAAAATTCAGCTTAATCATTTTAGGAAATATATTGATCAGAAAATTTTATTTGATTTAGGAAATGATTTAATAAAATAGAAAAGAGAATTATTACTTAAATGTAGATTTCTTTAATTTTTAATGGCATTGGATTGTAAATATTGTGCAAGTTTAAGGGTTAATTTAATTTTGTACTTCTATTTTAAGAGATTAATATTTTATTAGAATCCTAAAAATATCATATTTAATATAAAATCAAATAACATACCAATGTTTGAGAATATTTAGTGGGATCTCTTATATTATATTTTAGAATGTCTTGAAATTAATCTAATTAAATTGATTAATTGTGTAGAAAACTAAACTATACTTAGTAAATTCCAAAATAAAAATTTATTATATATCTAAGTATTATAATATAATCTTTTAAAGCGTAATAGTAGATATATATTACAACTAATATATGATACTTGGTTTCAAAAACAAAAAAAAGACTCATCTGGTAGTTTCTCTTTATAACTTTGGTTATATAATTATGAGATATATGTGTTAAGATGATTAATAATATAAAGTTAAATTTAATGTTATTATTTCATTATTAACCAATCAAAATTCTCTATCAATTTTTATCAATAAAATTAATTTATTAAAATAACTTTATATTCGTGTGTATATATATATATATATAATTTTTTTACCACAAGTGTATTTAAATGATATTATCTCTTGATATCGCAGTAAGTCATCTAGTTACATATAAAAAATAACATAAACTCGTAAATTTACAGTATATTTCAACTTAAAAGAATAATAAAAATAAAATATTTCCAAAAAATAATTATTTATATTCTAAATATTTATTTTTCAGGCTATAACATTAAATATTAAATGAATACAGTTTTATTTTAGATTAAGCTATTAACATTTATCTATATTTATATTATTTGATTACATGATGAAACAAATTATAGTCGCTGTTTTTACAGTTATAATTTTGCTGGTATTTTTATCAAATATGTAAAATATTTACAATACACTAGACAAACGGAATGAACTTATATTTATCAAACAGTAAAATGAATCCTATTGTCTATACTATCAAAAATAAATATATTTTACAAAATATTTATAAGAAAGTTATAATCTCTATCAAGTAAATTATTTTCAGTCAAAAATTAGCCCCACGATTTGAAAACTAGCAAAAAAATATAGTAAACTTTAAAATCTTATCATAGTACCAACAAGTCAACAAAAAAAAAAACACATGGACATTTGTGATTTGCTCTATGTATTGCTAAAGTATTTTCGGTTTGTTCTACAGTTTCAATAACTTTTGATTATAATCTACTGGGGTTCTGAGATTTTGATCCACAACATATATTGCTAGGTAGTCAACCAAACCTTTGATTATTCATAACAATAAACCAAATCTCAATACAAACAAACAATCCATTCACGAGATTGTAACCATAATATGCCAATCTCTTATTAAATACGTTAAGGCAATGCTCCCATAAGCGAATTGGACGGTAATTTCGTATATTCAACATCCCTTAGCGACTCAACATCTTGGCCGTGGAGGCTCTTGCATTGGAAATATGCTACGGTGTAAGTCACAAGTTGAAACATCCTCACTGCAAAGATTGACCCCACAAGGACCAAGCCGGTGGTTAAGGTAAGCACAAACGACCATCTTAAATCGACCAGTCTCACGATCTGAGATAAACCGAAGCACAATAAACCGAAGAAAAAATTCAAGAGGAATAGTTTTGGTTTCATCCCTTTAACAATCTTTGCAGCTTTCCCTAAAGCTTGGATTCCATAAGTTTCCTCGAGTATCGATATCACCATTGATAGGTACCAAACAATAGCTAAATAGGACTCAAACGATGTGAAGAAAACAAACAAAGCCCAAAACTTGGCTGCCAAGGAACCAAAATTTGTAAATAACAAAAGGAGAGGGAAAAGGACTATAAAGAAGAGAAACCAATAGCCAAGAGTGAAGAGACAAATGTAGAAATAGGTCACAAGAGGTCCCTTCCAGGATTTAATGGTCAGAACCGGAAGATCGTTGAACTTGGCGTTCTCTTCTTTAAGAGTAAGAGCCGTAGCATGGACGATGACTAGAACGGATAAAAGCTTGATGATGAAGGAGACGGTGGAAAAGAAGTATGACGAAACGACAAATTGGCGAAAATCTGTGAATACTCTCATAACTTGGGCTATGTATTCCGGGCTGCTTGGATCCATCATAGGTAACAAATTTGATTCTTGAATCAAGTTTGTTATCTCGGGTTTGATGGCAAGGACGGTGAACAAGTAAACTAGACCGTTGAGCAAGAGAGGGAATACCAAGACCGAGAGCATCAACTTCTTGTTCTTGAGAAAGAGTTTGCGGGATTCGTTTAAGGTACCCACAACATCCTTTAGAATATTCAAGAACGGAAATCTATCCATGGGTTACAAGAAAGAACACTAATGAAAAGCTCTTGGGTGTTGGTTTTTGAAATGGTGGTGAGAGTTTATAAGATCATACATTCATACCCATCTGCTTATATACTACTAATCATAAGACTGATTGATTGATTGACCAGCTACTTTTCTATGGAGGAAAGAGTCTTTGGTTTTGTATCTCTGGGTAGCTTCAGTTATGTAATCCATTTGACTGAGTCCAAGTCTACAGAGCTACAAGATATAACCTATTTGATCTAATACAAAAATAAAGAACCAAGACTTAGACAACATCTAAGGCCAAGAAACCGAAGCAATAAGAAAAGTCTAAACATGATAGCGACATAGATCTTAAAGAGAGGAAACAAGAGGCAACATGCTCAACATTGCAACTTGCCTTCCTCATCAAGTGAACGTGATCAACACTCACTTCATAAATTCGTGCTGAAATGTTCAAGCAACACGGTGTGGAAAACGAAACGTCTACATCTTTTGACATCTTACTAGAGACCTTAATGATTATATAAACCAATGAACCAATTGGTCTCAACTAGGGTTGGTCACTCGAATAACTTACCCAGAACCGACCCAAAAATCAGAAACCTGATTGACCCACCTGGATACAACTTGAATCTGTTCTTTTTTATAATATATCCAATTGGGATTTTTGCAAAATCCAAAAAACCCAATCCGTACCCCAAAAGAAACCCAAATGCAGAGCACATGCCTAGTCTTATCAAAGGAACAAGTCATCATAAAATATAACTACTGTCGGATATTTATCAAATTCAACTATAAGAAAAATCAACACATAGTAGTACTGTAGTACTGTTTGACCAGATATTGAAAAAAGCAATAATAACTTTTTTGCTTCAGTTATTGCTTTGATTCTTTCTGAAACAAACTCTCAATGGGCTTAGTATTCTAGAAACATTCGTATTAGGGGTTCTTTTATGGGGGTTGATACTCCTGAGCTGCAGTGCCCTTGGGACCTGATGTGCTCCTCATAAGAATTTACGCCTCTGACATTGATGTCACCCAGAAGGAGAGCTTTAGCATGGCCTTGCTTGCTGGGTTGTGTATGTGAGAAAGGCACAGTTGGCACCTCTCTTGACAAGAAGACGATAGATTTGATTTCTCCATAAGGGATGAAACAGTCACGTATGTGTTGCTCGTGGACATTCGAGTTGAGTAGAAGGATGTAAAGCGTTTAAACAGCTTCATCCCTTGGTGGCTTCAAAGGAACCATGCAAACAGATTTAGCTAGTTAGTTTACGTGTTCTGCATAGTCTAAACTGTGATTCGTAGAAGAAATTCACACAAAAAAGAGAAGCACGTACGCATATATCAAAAACGTCACAAAGAACGAGACAAGTCTTAACAAATTCTCTCCAGCAAAGTCTTTTGTATCCCTTCCCTTGCAAGTTTTATTCCAAAACAAACCTCCAACTTTTTACAAGAACCGCAATCAGGCTTTTCTTTAACAAACATCATAATATGTAAACAAAAAAAACTAAATACTAACTTACAATAAATGGAATATCTTATACTAAAAATATAGTCCGATACATTTTAAAAGCAGCCACAACTGGAAGGTCCACAAAATGTTCAAGTGCAGCAATCATAAAATCTGGGAATGGCAGGCGTAAGGAAGAAGAGCCTCAGAAGAGGTAAGTTGATTCTCAATTTAGAATTAAACAAAGAAAACTAGGAACTGAGTTTCTAAGTAATGGTAACACATTGCTAAAAGACTTAGGGCATGGTGTAAATCTATCTGTTCTGGATTTGATTATTGGTGGGAACAAAATTGCTGCTATTTGACCAGTATGGACTTGGGTTTTGGTCGATGCAGCCAGTATAAGATGATTTACCCTCTGACAATAGTTGAAAGATTTCTAACTTTAGATCAGACAGTGTGATATTTAATCCACTCTTTAGCGATAAGTACGTTCATCCATAACTTATTGAATTAATCGATAGGACATATAAAATAAACAAAAGAAACAGAGTTCTAACCCACCGTATTTTGCTTACAAACTCATCTACACTCGTAATTTAGGAATGTCAAAATGAGTAACTAACCCAAATCGAACCATATCCAAATGGTTAAAAGCTTATATGGGGCATGGATTAATCTAATCCATTTGACAAATGCACTGGGTCAACCCATAACTCATTTAAGTTAATGAATTAGTGGGTTTAGTAGTTTATCTATGAGTAATAATAATATAACTTAAATGGTTATTAAATAAAAAATATTATTTTATGGGGCTGAAAATAAAGAATATTGTTTAGACTTTGGAAAAGGTGGTTTTATCATTTGAATGGAAAATATAATTTTTATATTTGTGAAAAAAATAATTTTACGGTTTTGGCGGAAAACATTATTTTACGGTTTTGACGGAAAAACACATTTTCGATGTTTGACGGAAAACTCGATTTTGGCGAGAACATAATTTTGTGATTTTGACAGAAAACATGATTTTACAGTTTTGGCAGAAAAAACGATTTTCGATGTGTGCGGAAAAACTCGATTTTACAGTCTTGATGTGAAATTCTTTTTAATGATTTTTGCAAAAATATGATTATATTTTAATAAAAAATCAACATGTATATTTAAGAAGTTGTGTTTTGACAAAAAGTTATATGAGAAATTGGGTTAGATTTAATTTATTTTGATTGATTTAGATATATGAGAAAGTAAATAGAAACTTGGTTTAGTAAAATTGGTTTAAAATTTTAGTTTGATTTCTTTTGTTTTTATATATTTGATTTGAGCTTATGTTAGTTATAAATTATTTTTGGTTTGGTTATGGATAACTCAGTGTTCATTTTAATCCAAACATTTTAATCCAGTCCAATAAGTCCATTAATCATTTTATCCATCAAATCTATTTGTATTCAATTTTTCTATTCATTTAGATCCATATAGTTTGGATTGGATTGGATTAATCCATTAATTTTTATCCATTAACTCATAAACATATATATCTACAAACGAACTACTTTGAATCCACAAAATTATCATCCTCAATCGATGTCTAACTTCGGCATCACATCTATACTTGAAAGAGAACTCATTAAGGTTGTCACTCTTTCATGCATGATAGATGCACACCCAAATTAGTACGAAACCATTCTTCATCTCCGATTCTCCCCAAAGAACAAATTCTTATCTTATATACTACGAGTTGTTCCATCAGAAACACACACTCCCATTTGGCAAAACAACCCTATAAAAAAAAATATTCCATACTATTTTTAACCTTCTTCTTATTTCTCATTCTAAAAAGCTCATACTGGGACGGATATCTTTGGCAAAATTTCACGAAGACATTGTGGTCATCCCATAGAAATTTTGGCCGTATATTATTTCCGCATGAATAGCCCACCCCAATTTTTATAAGTTTGGAATATTCCCTTATGTCTAGTCATTTTCAATCTTAATGACATTTTGAATTCAAACTAGTTTTTTTTACATAAAACCAAAGGTTAAGCTTTCAGAAAATTGGTTTATTCGTATGGATTGTACATTTATGTTGTTTGTCCCATTGGCTGTAACATGGTAATTACATCATAAAATATTATCTTCATTTATTCATGAAGGAAAGTGGTATTCTCAGTCTCTTTATTTAATGAAATGTCCCGTTGACTTCCCATTTCTTTAGATAATTCAATAATAAGATCCAAATCCCATTAATTTCTAGAGTTTTCAAATATATATAAAAAAGAAAAGAAATATCATATGTCACCATCAACGGTCCAACCTGTAATTCTCATAATCATCACTGTCAATTAATTTCAAAACACTTTGAGCTCAAACTTTTCTCTTCTCTCAGCTTCAAGAAAGCTAAGCTTGACTCTTGGTAAGTTGTTCCACCTTCTTTCATCTCACCCATGACATTTTCTCGGGAAAACATGAACTCCCCTTCATCACCAAACACAAGCTTCGACTTAGCCAGCAAAATCAGCCCAGACATCCTCCTTATAATCATAATCATTTCCATGATCTTCTTCATTTCCGGTCTCATCCATATCCTCCTCAAGTTCCTCTTCACACCATCAACCCAAAACAGGGAAGATTACGTCGACAACAACGTCACAGCTCTTCAAGGCCAGCTTCAGCAACTCTTCCACCTCCACGATTATGGCGTCGACCAATCATTAATCGACACGTTACCTGTTTTTCATTACAAGTCCATCGTAGGTCTCAAGATTTCATCATTCGACTGTCCTGTTTGTCTATGTGAGTTCGAAACAGAGGACAAGCTTAGACTCTTGCCTAAATGCAGCCACGCCTTTCACGTTGACTGTATCGACACGTGGCTTCTCTCTCACTCCACATGTCCACTTTGCAGATCCAATCTCCTTCTCTCTGATTTCTCATCTCATCACAGTTCATATCTCCTTGTTCTTGAGTCGGCGAGTGGTCGAAGCTCGAGAGACATGGTTCCTGTTCCTGAGGCTAATGATCTTGGGTCGACCCATTTCGGGTCGGGTCGTACATCATGCGACCCGGGTGGTGAATTGGATGGTTTAGATGGAAAGGTTATTCCTTTAGGTGTAAAGCTAGGGAAGTTTAGGAACATGGATCATGTTGGTGAAGGAAGTAACGACAAGAATAGTATTAGTGGTAATAGCAGTGTACATGAAAGGAGGTGTTTTTCAATGGGATCATATGAGTATATTATAGACCAAGAAGCTACACTCAAGGTCCACGTTACGACCAAGAAACAATCCGACAAAGACGGTTGCTTGTCTGGTCATAGGGAAGTTATGTCGGAATGCGGTTTTGATCCTAGGGTTAAGGGAGTTGGGAAAAGTGTTATGGAAAGAGAGAGCTTTTCTTTGTCGAAAATTTGGCTAAGAGGTAAAAAGGAGAAGCAAAAGGGTAATAGTGTTAGAGATCAGGAATGTTCCTCGTTGTCTTCATCTTCAATCCAATTTCAAAACCAAAGCAATCTTCCAGATATGAAGAATGGGATCGATGAAGAGAATCAAAATTCAGAATCTTTGGGGACGAAAACGCCATCTTTTGCTAGGAGGACCATGCTTTGGCTTGCAGGGAGACAAAACAAAGTTGTTCATCCTTCAACATCCGGCCATGTCTAATTTTGTTAAATTTTTGTGCTCGCTATACAATTGTGTGTGTATTAGAGAGATGAATAGTGGGATCTTACTTCTGAGGCACATTGAGAATTTAATGGGTCTGTAATGCAGAAATGTCACTCATTGTTCTCATTCTTTTTATTTTGTTTCTAATAACATTGGAGACAAGAATGTGAAAGAAAATACTTTGATGATTAATAGTTATTTTTTACCAAATTCAGATTACTTTTTCCATCTGCAGAATGTTGTTTTCTAAATATTTTTATCAGAAGCAAGCAACTGACGTATCATCTACGAATTTGCTTTGGACTTTATAGCATATATAACAAGTGTGTTTGGTGGTAGACAGTTGCGTTTTAATTGTACTTTTGGGATATGTACCCAATGTTCATCATACATACATGTCATATGTATAATGTGTGTATGATAAACATTTGAATACTCATGCAAGTACGTATATATTCTTATGTAGCGTGTGTTACACTTATACTTATGTAGAGTGTGTTATAATTTCCATTAAACAAAAAGTTATAATTTCCATTCGCTAGAAGTCTTCTGCATTAATTGGTGAATATAATAAATATCACGGGATGAGAAGGGTGCATGCATGCCCAGCAATCGCTTTGTTTAATTTTTTTTAAACATAACTAACTTTCATTAAAAACTCAGCCATTTTAATAAAGTAACAAAACAATAGGGAATGATCCACAATCTTTAATAGAAACATATACTACAACAACAAAATAAGATAAGCGAGATAGTTCTTATCTTAAAAACAAAATACAGCGAATTCGAGACGAAACTTGAATGCATCTATGAAAGCTTTTGTGAGTTGGATAGCTGGAATTTAGTCGCAAAATGTGACGTTGAAAGCCCTCACCTACAAAAAAAAACCTAAGTGATGAGATAGCTGAACCTCATGCTCGGTAATGTGACAGAGGGAACATCTCTTTTCACATAAAGGAGGAATGGTGCTGACATAAACAATCCCCGTGAATCCACTGGGAATTAAAAAAATACAAAGAGATATGATCTTATGCTTTAACCACAAAAATCAGATGATTAAGTTCCATCTCCTTAGATTTGAGAGTTGGTAGGCTAGATTGTGGCTATCAGAGACAACACTCGTAAAGAGCCAGACCCATTTGGCCAAAATTTTATGTTTCAGAGAACAATAACGTCTAAAGTGTTTGTCAGAGTTGGAGAGAAGGCCACCGGTTGAGATGCACGGAGCGTCTATTGGAGTTCGGTTTACTCAAGCATGGTTTACTAGTACACTTGGTCAGGTGTTGGTTAAATATATGGAGAATTATTCTAAATTTCAGTTACGATATTTCTGTAATTTAGGAACTATCTTCTTTAGTTGTAACAGAGTGATAGATATCGCCTAGATACTTTGAGCTAGTTTTGTATAAATGTAACCTTATATCATCTTCTTCTATATACATCATTCTTATAACCTATGATTCTCTTTATGGTATCAAAGCCTGAAACCTAATTTCTTTTCGAAAAACCTTGAAAATTGTTCATGGCGAACACGACCCAGACCAACGCAGCTGGACCAGCAATGAATGGGGTGAAGAGAACCATCTCACCTTACGACCTTGGCTGACAACCCAGGTGCCGTGATCTCACATCCACTGTTGAAAGGAACCAACTATGATGAGTGGGCGTGTGGTATGAAAATGACTTTGACTTCTTAAAAGAAGTTTGGCTTTCTTTACAGAACGATCTCAAAGCCAAGTGACGGCTCTCCTGACTTGAAGATTGGGGGACTATCCAGGCACTCTTTGTGTCATGGATCAAGATGTCAATTGATCTGGTTCTCCGTTCCAGTGTCTCACACATAGATGTTGTCAAACACTTGTGGGCTCATCTCAAGAAATGATTCTCAGTGTTGAATGGTGCGAGGATCCAGCAGATCAAAAACGAGCTAGCATGGTGCAAGCAAAGAGGATTGGCGATTGAATCGTATTATGGAAAACTAAACCGTATCTGGGACAGTCTTAAAATGTATCGACCCTTGAGGACTTGCAAGTGTGGAAAGTGCGATTGTGATATCGTAACGGAACAAGAAGCTGATTGTGAAGAGGATAAGGTCCACCAGTTTCTGTTTGGACTGGATGATCAGTATCGCACAGTGAGATCGAGTCTTGTAGCTCGACAGCCTATGCAGACACTTGAAGAGGTGTACAACATTGTGAGACTAGAGGAGGATCTTTGTCTCAATGGAGAAGAGAGGCCTGAAATGACAGCCTTTTCTACACATACAAAGTCGCGTTATCACGAAGAAGGAAGTGTGGTTTGTAAACACTGTAATCGTAGTAGGCACTCTTCGGAAAGCTGCTACGCCATGATCGGTTATCCCGAGTAGTGGGGAGACAGGCTGAATGGGAGAAACACTTCAGCGTAAAGGTCGTGGTGGTGCTACTGGTTCGAGCTTGAGTGGTGGTAGAGGAAGGGGAAAATTTGCGTACGCAAATTGTGTCAATGTTTCCAATGTGGAATCATAGAAACAGGCTCATGCGAACTTCGTGCTTACCGATCAAGACAGAGATGGAGTGAGTGGCTTAGCCTAGCAGCAATGGCATTCTATTAAGAACATCATCAATGGAAATGTTGGGAAAGACAAAGCGACTGAAAAATTGGATGGTAAATCTTCATTTCCAACTTGGATCATGGATAGTGGGGGCCTCACATCATTTAACAGAAAACGTTGGGCGGTTAATAAATGTGAGGGATATGCCTCAGATCTTAATTATTATTGCCAATGGGAGAAAGCAAGTCTCTTTAAAAGAAGGAACAATACGTCTTGGTGCTGATCTAGTTATGAAATTTGTTTACTACGTAGAAGAACTGAAGACTGATTTGATCTCTGTTGGTTAACTTGTGGATGAAAACAAATATGTTGTTCAGATGGCTGATAACTTTCTTGTTGTTCAGGACCGCATTTCGAGGATGGTGATTGGAATTGATAAAATAGTTGGAGGAACGTTTCACTTTCACAGCTTGGAGACTGCAGCATCGGTCACATCGAGAAGAAAAGAAGGATATGAGCTGTGGCACAATCGGATGGGTCATCTTTCTGCGAAGAGTGTGAAATTACTTCCTTTTGTTTATGCTTCTATTTCTGTTTTGAATAAAGCGTGTGATGTCTGTCTCCGCGCAAAGCAAACAAGAGAAAGTTTTCCAATTAGTATGAATAAAACATCTAAGATTTTTGAGA
>CAKOAT010090711.1:159058-178516 GCA_932364175.1 Eruca vesicaria subsp. sativa | reverse complement strand
GTTTTTCTGTTAGCGAGCTGCGTCTCAATTAGGGTTTTCTAAGTTCTTACGTTTACGGCTACTCTTTTTGTAACCAGTTCAACGCAGATTCGGAATAAGAACCTTCTTGCTTTCAAATCTCTCTTATTTTCGTTTTTATTCTAAGTTATCGTTTTCTTATTTTCGTTGTGCGGTTCTCGCAGATAGCCGGTTCCTCTGGGAACTTAGGGTTTTCCCGAAGTTTCCTTATTTACGATTTATTTGACAGTAGGGTGAAATCGACTCCCACATTCGTATGCCTAGCTGCAGCCCTAGCTTCTTCAGCAACACTTTCAGCAGTTATCCTCTACATGCATCGAGTCCGTACAAAGCATGTATTCCCATTAGCACGACACTCATCATTGTTGTGTCACCAATGAGAATGTTTTGGCATACTCCTTTGGCACGTTCCACCTTAAAAACTTCCACACCTACGTTGGGGGGGTATGACAATGCAGTTTCATAAGGTATGGTAACACCTGCCACATGGTTTAGCTCTTCTGTAACCTCTGAATCGCTAAAATTTTCCTTATTAGAGTCTAAAACTATTATTTTCTTGGCCTAATAGTCGACAACTACCCCTGTCTGATGCTTTTTCCCAAGGTTAAATGGGAAATAGTAACATGTTGAATTTCCATCCTCGTTGTTTTGAAAGATGTAATCAACCAAACTTTTTGGGAAAACATGATTCTCCTTTGTCTTCATACTGTGAAACTTCGTATGCTTCCTCGCAAGTACAGTTCCAACTTTTGTATCAAATGTCAGCTTTTTATTGTTTGTTCGTGCATGTTGTTGAGCCATAACAACATGAAGTAGACGGATCAAGACATCTACAAAATGTAATAAATGCTAATGTCAGTTATTAATATCCTGTAAGATCACAATTTATATATTAAAGTAATGACTATTGAGGTATCTTACTCTACCCGTTTGATGTCGATTCCGCACTGTTATATCTTTAATGTCTTTTGCTGATACTGCTTGTCCATGCATGTTGATGATGCTGCAACATAATTAACTTCCGTATCATAACTTTTTAATATTTGGCTTATAGCTCAAATTGAGATTTAGGAGAGTGTAATAAATTTGTCAGTCGAGACTTATAAGTGGTTTTGTAGTTTTGTCTCTAAGGCTTCAAACTTTTTCATCATCTCCGATTTGGTTTTTGTGGAGAACACCCGTCTTTAATTTTTTCTTACTCATGATATCATTATGGGCCACCTTGATAATCCAACGACAAAGTTGCCGGAACCATCATTTGTCTCTTGCACACAGGTTGCTTGTCAATGTTATCAGCCACATTTGCCTTAACAGCATTATCTTTTTCCCTTCCTGCCAACTCCAGTTCACATGCATGCATTGCTTCATCTTGTGTTGAGTCTCAAAGAAAACGAGGGTTCTTCTGTGACCAGGCCTGAGAATGGTTCTTCATCAACCTGCATTACATGTAGAATTGTTACTGTAGTGTATAATAATAATGTCAGAGACGTTAGGTATGTATGTAGTTTGTTTTGAATATACATTTACTTGTAAATTGGTGGTCCCGTTTGCACGCGTCTGGCTATGAGCAGACATTGTATCATGTGTTTGCGCCTGAGAATTATTGGCAATGTTTAGCTGTGAAATAATAGGTCATGCGGTGGTTGTAGAATTGGCCTTTACATATTGGACTCAAAATAATGTGGATAAGCATTGGTGCTTTTTTTATAAGCCGGTAAAAAGGATATCAAATTTGGATAAACATTCGTGATTGGAAATCCATATATAAATGCCGCTCAATAAAATCCGACTGCAATACGTGTGTTTGGATATTAAATTAAAAACATGGTTTTGACCGTCTTACCTTTGAATGCTCCCCCTCAGTACGCATCTTACGTATATGGCTTTGAACTGATTTCTCCCCACAAGCCTCAGTCTCAACAACAGGTTGGTGGTCTGTTTGTAAATCTCCCAAATGACGGGGTGTGATTGTACATTCCTATAAAACTGATACTCCCCGTTAACCCGGTAAATATAGTATTCGCCTAAGTAAAAATATTGTTAAATTATAGCTATAATCGAATAACTTACTTTTCTTTCATATCCAAATTTTGGTGGTGTAGAATATTTACTCAAATTTCCTAGTACATTACGAATGGTCTGACCGTACTCATCATCAGCTTGCCTTTCCCTTTGATCATCTCCTCCACCACTTCCTGGCCTAACATGATCCAGTTCCTGCTCATTGCCGGTTCTTCCTTCAATACTTTTACTCGAAGATGCCAAGCAGGTCTTCACATATTCCTTTAACTTCTTAAACATTGAATCATAAGTCCCTGAAAATTTTCCTTCTAAGGCAACAATTTGTGAGTCCAACCGGCTCACCGCAGTCATTGTTGACATAAGTTTAACTTCTATCCCCTCAATTACCAGCTTATAGTTGTCGAGAATCTTTTTTGTTACATCTGGCTCACTGCAATTTGAAGTCGTAGTTGGAGCAATCTTAACTCTCCGTTGTTTACCTCGGCCTCTTCTCTCTTCCCTCAGCTTCTCTACATCTTCCTTTGTCGAACCCCCTTTGAAAATTGAAGCTGAAATGGATAATTATCGTTGATAATTTTGAGAAGGTATTATATTTTCTCATCGGTTAGTTCATCTTCCCAACGTAGAATGGCTTCATCTATTGGTCAAAGAGGATCCTGATCCAATATGCATCTAACATACACCTTGTACGTAGATAGAATATTAATTAGCTATTCTATAAAAAAATTGGTATACTAACACTTATAGTCAATTGAAACATATATCTCTGCTAGCTTGTCTATGTTTTGAGTGTGGCTTGGGCTCAGCATCTTCTTTCGCCTTGATGTCGAGTCGCTGCCATCATCTTCCTCATCGCTTGAAGATTCCGATGAAGAACATGTTTCTTGGACTACTTTTGTAAGCGATGGAACAGCTTCAACCTTTACAAGTTGCAACGCTAGTGCAAAACCCTTAAGTGCGATCGTGCTCTGAGACAGAGCTACTTTGTCTCGTTCCTTAATGCTTCCCATTAACATATCGAAGGCTAGTCTACCCCACGGGTAGAAGAAAAATTCATCCAGATCTGCAATTGCTTCTGCATGCTCCCTGGAAATCTCTATATTCGCATTCGTTGGAAGTAGAACAGATAATAGTATAACTAGGCAAGCGTACTTTATCCGGATCTCTTTATATTTTACGGTTTTCTTCTTAAGCATCTTTATAACAGCTGAAATAGTCACAACATCAACCTTCCCAAACAGTTCAGGCCAATAAAGCTTCTCTGATATGGTGGCCTTTCTTTTTAATTTTGATTTTGGAGGAAAATTACCGCAGTTGAAACCGGTTACATTTGCAAACTTTCGGAGTGAAAATTTAATCGGCCTCCCCGCGAATTTGAACCACGCTTCATGCTTTTTCATCACCTTCAGTTGTCGAGACATGATATATCTTGCAAATCAACCTTAAAAACTGGCTTTTCTGCTATCTCTAAAATCTTACCAAATGGAGATTTCTCTATCCTCAATATTTCCTCTGACTCTAAAGTATTTAAAATCTGCTTCATAGCTCCTGAAGATTGATAGGTTAGCACATGAACATCAACTGGTTCTTCACCAGCTGCGAACATCATCCCTGGAATCATAACTGGGTTAACAACCTCTGAAGGAATCTGGGAGTAATTTATTCCGCCGGTCACCATCGTTCCGAACCCTATTTTTTTCTTCGAAAATATTGTAAGAAAATTTTGACTGGTTTATCTTTTTTCTGATTAGATTACTGAGTAGTTGCTTGAATTGTTTTTTTTTTGTGCGTAGAATGGAGGAATATAGGTCTTCTTCATAGTAACTCCGTCTACATGAATTATTACCCTAAATGTTTCAATAGAACCACACTTTCAATTTTTGTTTGTATTTTGAATTAAGGATATTAATACATTTTTTAATTTGTTATCATTTGAGGGAAACAAATAGCTAATTGAACTTTTTCCATATATATTGAGCTAAATAGTTTTTTTTTTTTATAAATGTAAGCCAATTAAAATTTTTGAAATTTATAATTAATATTAATAGTTGATAAATATACATTGAAATATAAAAAAAATGTATTTAAAAAAAAATTCTTTCTAAAATATGTAATATTATATGACTTATTCTTGGGTTCACCCCCTAGGGTTAACCTCTAGGTTCACCATCCAATAAGATTACATTATTTCATATTTGATATATTTTTAAAAAGGAAACAAAATCTTATTAAGTTATATTATGTTTTTAAGAAAAATACAAAAAATAAAAAAAAATAATTAATAAAAACGAAATAATTTTTTTTAAAGAAAATATTTTAACATTAAACTCTAATCCTAAACCCTAGGTAACTCATAAACCTTTGGATAAATCTATAAAATTTTAGTGGTTATGATTTATCCAAGGGTTTAGAGTTTAGGATTAGAGTTTAGGGTTTAGTGTTTATGATTTACCCACGGGTTTAGGGTTTAGGATTAGAATTTAGGGTTTAGTGTTTATGATTTACCCAAGGGTTTAGGGTTTAGGATTAGAGTTTATGGTTTAGTGTTTATGATTTACCCAAGGGTTTAGGATTTAGGGTTTAGGATTAGAGTTTAGGGTTTAGTGTTTATGATTTATCCAATGGTTTAGGGTTTAAGATTAGAGTTTAGAGTTTAGTGTTTTAGTGAAATGAATATATTTTAAAGATTTCTTTTTATAAAATTTATCCAAAGGTTTATGATTTACCTAGGGGTTTAGGGTTTAGGATTAGAGTTTAGGGTTTAGTATTAAAATGTTTTTTTTTTAAGAATTGTTTTTCGTTTTTATTAGTTATTATTATTTTTTATTTATTTTTTTTATTTTTATTCTTAAAAACATAATATAACTTAAACAAGATTTTATTTCTTTTTTAAAAGATATCACATATGAAATGATGCAATTTTATTGGATAGTGAATCTTGAGGTTCAACCTAAGGGGTAAACCCAAAAATAACTCATATTATATTACGTAAAGAAGTGAAGTAATAAGGAATCAAAGCCCAGATAGTCAACTTCATCTACCTTATTTAGTAGGACCCAGTCGTCGTGTCATCTTGGCCAATCTGATCGCCCAAACGGCAGATAAATATATATATTTCTCCTGGCCGTTGAATCTTCCAAACTTGTTAGAAAACGTGACACAAATATATTAAAATCCTCAATTCTGTCATTCTCTCATTTTTTTTTACACAAACGGTTGTTACATCACTCAAATTACAGATAGTCTTGAAAGCAAGATCGGGATAGAACAACCAACAAAAACAAGGCTCCTATGAAATGCTTATTTTATTATGTTAATTAGTAGTGTCAATATAATTAAAAAAAGTTTTCAACTCCTTAAATAACAAGAATGTTATTAATATATATATGTGTACGCTCTTCATTATCTATATATTATATATATAATAAAGTATGTTTAAGTTCAAATAATAATAAAGATGTATAGTCTTACATACAATAGTATCTTAGAAGAAGCTAGATCCGATATAAATATTTAAATTATGTTTTAAATTTATGGTAAATGTGACTATTTCCTTAGAATATTCTAAGTTTTTTATTTGAATATGTTAATATTTTGTCAAATATATTAAAAACTTTATTATAAAAACATAAATATTCAAAAAAATATAAATTTTTTTTTGGATATCTGATTTTGGGTAATAAGTTGAGTCGGATCATAAAATTTGGTTATTCACATTTTTAGTAAATACTCATTTCTGGCTATCTATTTTCTACATCAGTTACGGATACAAAAGTCTATTATTCATAGGAATTAAGTTGAATATCAGATATGCTAAAATTAAGGATGCTTTAAAGTTTTTACACATATTAATAAAATATATTAAATTTTAACTGTAACTACATATTTTATGGTTATCTGTTTTCATGCTTTTAAACTAAAAAATCAATTAAATTACATTAAAAATAAAAAGTATAGTTTTTAAAACTTAAAAAATCTAGTTTCAAACAAAAATATATATATTAGCTAAACACTTGATACAAAACCAGTACACACTCCGTTTATCTTTTATATTGGATGGCAATGGTGAAAATGAAAGAAAAATATATTCAGAATTTAATATTCTCATATATATTAATTGAGAAATCACTCTAGTAATTCCTTCTGATGTGTCTCTCATAGGAGAACTCTCCAATTAATTGTTATAATTTGATTCATTGATGGTTATTTTATTTTTATTTATTTAATTAATTTAAAAAAAAAAGTAATGCTAGAACTACCTAATCTATTCTATGTTTCCAAATTAACAATGAAAGATCTTAAATATAGATGAATTAACAAAAAAATCTTTTTTTAAATATCATAGATTACATTATATAAATTGATAATATACATATAAATACATATGATACTACATTAACAATTACAAAAATGGTTTTTAATAGACTAATATTAGTAGTGAATACAATAAATCAAAGATTTCAGAAAACTACTTAATTTAAACCTAATAATATTAATTAAACTCACTCATTCACTATCCTCTATATATTATTTGAAATGAATTTTGCCACATGTTCTCTCTACAATCATTTTCAGAAAAATAATGTGGCATGACTACTAAAATTGATTACATGGCTTATATCTTAATATGACATGGATAATTACATTCAATGTTAATTTATATTTCTGTTAAGCTTTTTAAAATATAGTAATGAATCATATATTACATTTAATGTCGATTTATATATTTGGAACTTTTTTTTTAGAATATGGTAATAAATCATAAAATAAATATATTCAAATATGGTATTAAAATTTTCGAAATATCATTTAGTTATATATTTTAAATTATAAAATTTTATTAATGAAATTTTCAAAAATGCGTACAATATTCTTAAAAAGTTATAAAAAATTAATCGTAACATTAGTTTTATATATATCTACAATTTAATAAATATCGCTTTATTTTTATTTTTGATAATTATGCAATATTTTACGAATTTATTTGATATATTTAATTAAAAGAAATAGATAGAAAAATATATCTAAGATTATAATTTAAAATAAAAAAAAACTATTTTTATCTTAATTTTTATGTTTAATTAAGTTAAACTTTATATTAAATTATTGATAAGAATTCTTTATTTACAATATTATTAAAATTTTATATTAAATATAATTTATATTTATCTGTTAAATATATTTTAATTTTTTTACTTCATATGGTGCAACAAAACACCTAGTATATATATAGTCATTAAATAAAACTGTGTCAAATAAATGAAAAATAGTCAAATATATAATTTAAAAAAACTCCAACCATTTTCCAATGACAATGTGATCATCATAGATGAGATCACTTTTAGAAATGATTAAAATATTTTTATATATTAAAACACAAAAGTTCTGGAAAGTCATTAAAATTATATTAATCAAGAAAATGTTTATTTAAATCATCTATTAATATAAAAATGAATTAAATTTTTATATGGAAAGTCATTTAAAATTTTATTATATGGTAAGTCTTTTAAAATTATTATATGGTATCCGTTTAACATTACATTAATCAAAGTAGTTTTCACAGTCTTTGAGTATAATAAAATTAGTATATTTATTTTTAATAGGAAAAAAAAGAAAGTAGACATAAATAAAACAAGAGGGAAAAATAATATATTTATTGTGTTATTAGTTCTTTTATATTCTTATGTATTTAATTTTTATTTGTTTGTTGAGATGCATGTATTTTGTGTTACTATAAATATGAACTAATTATTTTATGTGTTTTAAAAACATGAATATAAATTGAGTAAAGAAGACCAAAAGACCAATAAAATGACCAGTTCTGCAATTGTTAAAGTCAATGATGAAAAATATAATGTAAATTAAAAGTAAGAAAAAATTATTTTAAAAAATAATGAGATATATTTTTGGTATAATAAACTTCTAAAATGTACGCTAATAAAATTTTAACGAATTTATACAAATAAAAATATTTTAAGATTTAATTTTGGATTTCACATTAATATTAGGTATATATGTCTAAAAGGCGACATTTTTTATTTAAAATTTAAAATATATTATTTTTTCTTATTAGTTAATCTGATTTAATTAAAGCAGATATATTTTAAAATAATTTAAAATAAATAATATAATTCTTTTAAAAAATATATAAACTATCCTTAGTCTTAATAAAAACATTTGGTCCAGTGTATTATTTTTAATAAAATAGAATGATGATCGGATATAATTTAAGGAAGAATTTGTTTCCTTAACCCATTTGAGTTTATGTTAAACACTAAATAAAAAAATGAGTGAGAAAGTGTGATTTGTGATTTGACAAAAACTATGAGAGAAATATCTTAAATTACCATTTTCTTAATATATGTTTTCAAATTTACCTTAACCAAATTTATTCTTAGTTTTAAAGCAATAATCATATTATATATATATATATATATAAATTGAAATTTCAATTAATTGATTTTGCTTATCTGTCGTTAATATGTTAAGTTTTTAAAATAATTATAATTTGATTGGTTGTTGATTTTTATTAGTTATTTGTTTTAGTTAGATCTATAAATAAAAAGTAACTCTAGAACTATTAATACAAATTACCGAATAACACAACTAATATTACAAATAATAATTTATGGTAACTAATTGTAGAGTTAGAGAAAGAATATATATGTTTTATCAATTTCTTTATTTCTATCAATTATTTATATATATCGAAATAAAATACTTTCACATTTTTCATAGAAATAAATTTAATGGTTATATATTCTTATATAAATTATATTTGTTGCTAAAGATTTATTAGAATTTTGTATGTATTTTAAAGCCCAGGCAAAAAACATCTACAAAATATCTTCATGATAAAAAAAAAACTGTGATCATTGTATTGGTTCTATTAGAGCTACACAAACAAAAAAACAAAATACTCTTTTTTTTCCCATGAAAGCTAACCGGTTTTCACGTTTTAAAAAAAAATATAAAGTAATTCTACAATCAGTTATCTGAATCAATTATAATATTATTTTTCTGTAAGACAGAATTTTTTAATGATTAAAATTTATATTAACAAACTATTTTAAATCTCACAGATTATCTGATAATATATAGAGAATTTTAATGATTTTTTTATTACTGGACAGCTTCTGAGACGAGAGCGAGGAATAACTAATAAAACGTGAAAATTTCCAAGGATTATTAAAAATAAAAAAATGGCCCACACGACTGGAGGCTATGAAATAGAGGATTAGCATATATATATATGAACGTCATTAGTTAAAAAAAAATACAGAACAAAGAGTGTAAAAGTTTACAAAATATGCTTAGGTAAGTAGTATCAACTACTGCATAAAATATTTTAAGAGTGGGAATAAGAAACTGAAAGTTTCAAACGATTAGAAAGGAAAATGTTGCACATACGCTATAGCCTATAGAGAGGATAAAATTATTTATTGGGTCGAGATCGAAGACAGCCGGTTTTATAAGAAAAAATGAATATTTCCAATGATTATAAAGGAATATTTCCAAAGATTATAAATGATTTTAAAACAACTGTAAGGGAGAAAATGGCATGCACGACTGGAGCCAATTTCACTATAAAAAGGATGAATCATTTTAAGCCGAGGCTGAAAGAGTGGAAAAAAACACAAAGTGAACTATGAAAATTAAGACAGGAAGACAGGGACTAGCGGGAAACAAGGGAGAACATCATGATGAACCGCTTACTCCGACGGCGCGTTTGTTTACAGCGCCAGAGTTCAACTGCTACACCACTGCGGTGATTGGCGTGAAGAGCAAGATCAATCGAGATGTGTTTGTCGAAGGACTAGAGCAAACTTTGGTTAAACATCCACGTTTCTCCAGCATATTGGTGAGAAAGAAAGACTAAGTACATGTTTTATATAAAATGTTATGATGGTTATCTTTAGAGGCGGATCCAGAAACTATTTAGTATAGACATTCTTGTAGCAAATATTTAAATTAAAGATTTTAAATAAAATTTTAAATGAATTAAAGGAAAACAAAAAAATCAGTGTCTGGTATTTGCCACACACTCATACTCCACTTGCGCTGTCCCTGGTCATGTTGTGTCTTTAATTCAATTCATAGTAACATGGATATTCTAGGCCATGGCAAAATTAAATCGACATATAATTTTGTATAACTATTTTCAGATTGTCATATTTTTAGAAGGTTTTTAATTAGTTTCAGTTATAAATTTCAAAGAAGAGAAATATGTTTTGTGTTTTAACATTTTATATTAATATTTCTATTCAAATAAAATTAATGAAGGTGAATAACAACGGACGAGAACAAAAATGGGTTCGTACGAAGGTGGTGGCCGAGGATCACGTCATCGTTCCCAAAATAGAGCTAGAGAACGCAAACGCAGACGGGTTTCTGGAGAGTTACGTTTCCGACCTTACTACGATCCCGTTGGATACGTCGAAGCCATTATGGGAAGTTCACTTACTTGACTTGACAACGTCAGACGCTCAAAACGTCATCATTTTAAAAATTCATCACTCGGTTGGTGATGGTATGTCTCTGATGTCTCTAGTCCACGCTTGTACGCGCAAAACATCAAACCACGATGAACTCCCAAGTTTACCTAATGAGAACCGGAGGTCGACATCAAAATCAGTGGCCGGTTTTCCCCGGTTATTATTGATGGTTATGTTGGTGTGGAATACGATTTGTGATGCATTGAAGTTTATTGCTACGACAATGTTTCTTAAGGACACTGAAACGCCCATGAAAGGCGATTTCCGGTTAAGAAAGAGTAAGCGGATGTGTTTGGTTCATCGTACCGTAAATTTTGAAGACATTAAGCTCATCAAGAACGCCATGAAGATGGTAAACTTTCCCCCATAAACTTTCTATATTAGTGAAATTGTTTATACTCTATGAAATTATATTTCCATATTTGATCTTATTTTTATTTATTTTTCTGATCTGGCAGACAGTCAACGATGTTCTACTTGGAGTAGCTCAAGCTGCTCTCTCGCAGTATTTAGAAAGAAGATACGGTAATTGTTATGATTTGTCTTTTAAGAAAGAAGAAATACGATTATAACATGTGAAATTTAATAATATTATGACAAGATTGTAGGTGAAAAGGAGAAGAAAGCAGGAGAACACGAATCTAAAATGAATTCAAGTAATATGCTTAAAGAAATAAGGCTAAGGGCATGTCTGCTCGTAAACATAAGACCTACTACTGGAGTTCAGGCAAATTAGACATTTTTCTTACAAAATATATATATATATAATACCTTTACTATAAGAACAGAGTTCAATATTGTCGTTTTTTTTTCTTTAAAAAGTGCAGGATCTAGCTAATATGATGGCTAAAGGATCTAAGTGTAAATGGGGAAACTGGATCGGCTATATGCTCTTTCCATTCTCTCTTGCATTACACGATGACCCGTTGGAACATCTCCGAACAGTCAAGTCGATCATTGACAAGAAGAAGAACTCGTTAGAAGCTTTGCTAACCTTCACCTCTACTAAAATCCTAATAAAATTGCTTGGAGTTGTGGTCAGTTTAATAATACATAATTCCTCTTTATTTTAGTTAAATTATCAACCATGGCCATAACTTACTAGCTAGATAAATCGTCTATCAAAATCACAATATATAACCTAGTGGTTTGTGTTAATATTATTGTTAAGTCAGTCACCACCTGTGTATATAAACATGTTTTCTTTGACAAAAAAAAAAGGTATATAAACATGCATGTTTTATATGTTGTTGACAAATTAAAAAAAACTACAAAACACCCGTTCATTAATTTATTGTATTAATCAATTTTAAATTATTGCAGAGGGCGGCTAGTTTAACAAGCAGAACAATATCAAACACAACTATGTCGTTTTCAAACTTGGTTGGTCCTAGTGAAGAAGTTAGCTTATTTGGGCATCCCATCACCTACATAGCCCCGAGTGCTTATGGACACCCCCACGTAAAATCGCTGACCATTCTATTCCATATTTACTAGTAACTATTAATTGACAATAAAATTGGTTTTGATCAGGCGTTGACAATGCATTTTCAAAGTTATATGAATAAGATGACTATTTCTTTAACCGTGGATCCAACGGCCATTTGTGATCCTCATCAGCTATGTAATGATTTGGAGGAATCTCTAAGAAGCATCAAAGCCGCTGTCCAAGAAAGAAGTTCTACTCAATAAGTTTGAAATATTCTTCCTGGTTCAGGTGAAGAAATAATAATCAAAACTTGAAGAGGAGACCAAGAAACTATTAAAAATGAAGACTATAAAGATGTTTACCAATATGTTTAATTGTGATTGAATTGATTCCAATAATAGCGGACTTTGATTCTTTAGAAAAATCTACTTGGCTTCTTCAACTTTGCTTTTGTCTCTTTTGTTCAAAAAAGAAATGTAAAAACTTTTTTTTTTCTCCCAAAAGATATCTTTAGCCAAGAATAAAAAGGTGTAGAAATGGAGATTCAGTCATTAAAAATCTATGGTTAAATGGTTTAAGGTTTGCTATCCCAACATTTTTTTTTGTGAGTTACGTTGGTTGTACGAAACTAGACGTACGTGAATATGCTTATAAAAGATAGAAGATGACTCAAAGAAGATCTAACGTAACTCAGGTTCAACACTTCCTCAATTGTACCAGAGCTATAGAACCTAGGGAGAGCAACGAATGGGCAAGAGAATTAGTATATTATAACCGTTTAGATTTGATTTCATATTACCCCTGTTATTTTGTTTGACGCTGCTATAAGCGTCAGTGACCGGAAACCACATCTATTCTCATGGCAAATTCACGGCTGACGGGACAAAAACAACCATTTTTCCAGCCGCTACGGCCCAGAATAATAAGTAAATCAGACGCGGAAAATAACAGCATTAGTGGTGTCTTGAGATTATAGGCAAAAAGTCACCTCTGGGTCTTACATCTGCAGCCATGGCGTCGAAAGCACTGAACATCTTAGTGCATGTTTTTGATGCCGCAGCTGATAGCAGTGTCGGAGAAAAGAACAGGGGTATTATTGTAGAACTAGTATATTATAACCGTTTAAGTTCACCTCCTATTATACATGTTTAAATATCAAACATTGTCGATGTCTTTTTTTTTTAATACTGGATAATTATGCATTACAAACTATGAGAAATATTATATAGACGATATTACAGCCGACAATTCTACCTGTTTTATACAGATTCACGTCTGACTGCATCAGTCTGAGCCGCCCTATGAGATTCATTCCTGACGGTACGTCTTGCGACATGCCGAATATCTCTTATAATTCTTTTCTCCAATCTGCATAATTTGCCATTCACCTTCTCCGGAATTGAAACCCTCTTGGTGTAGAAACTGCATAGCCTGAGATTCGAACCCCAAACCTTGTGTAAAAGCCTTTAAACCTTAGCCATTAGGCTATGGTGCTTTCACACTGTCGATGTTTATTGTTATAGTTTGATGTATATTGTTAATAGTCCACTGCCTAAATTTCGCTTACAGTTTGATTTTTAATTATATTTTTCAACATATCATCCTCATACAATATGAGCTCACTTGGTATATCACTTACCTTACTACTATAACTACTATGATTATAATTTTTTTATCTCATAGTAAAACTTTAAATGAAATCAACATAAACAAACTGTAAACAAAAATTGTCACAAACTTTGGATACTGTAACAAATTTGTTTAAAATTTATTTTAAATAATAATATTGCATTATAATACGAATTGAAATCTAACATAATTATGTTGATTATTCAGGCAGATCATGTACATATATATAAATTATGTAAAAATAAAATAAATAAATTATACAAAGTTGAAATTGAACTTTATTTTGTCAACCAAAAAATTATTTCCAAAATTTAGTTATCACTCTTATAAATTTACATTGATTGTTACCCGGGGCAGTTGCCCCATGCCAATATATTTTTAACAGGTAAAATGTTAAGACTATAAAATCAAATATTTCGTTTTTTTGATAGAAGTACAGAAAGATAAGAAGCATAAGAACATGGATTGAAACTAAATAGAGCATCTTAAGCAGAGAAAATGAAATAAAAGAAGAAAAGCTCGGAAAGGAGACCGACGTTAACATAACAGTGACAGATCTTTCAGGGTTGATCCTGAGATTTTGAAAGCCATAGAAAATTTATTAAAAAATTGGTTAAAAAATATCTTTAACAGATTTGGGATTTTTTAAAATAAATTTGGGAGTCTATATCAATGTAAAATTTTTAAAATATTTTGGGGTCCATAGACCAATAATGCACCCGGCTTGGTCGAGAACCGGCCATGAGACCTTTGAATAGGCATTAGTGGACTGGGCAGCTTCTACAGCTTCCAAGAGACCAACTCATCAATATCTTTGCAAAGAATCACGTCTCAGATCTGCAAGCACATCCAACATCGCCTCACCAGAAGAACGAGGAGAAGTCCATGACCGGCAATGTTGGGATGAGAACCATGAGATTTGTGCCTCCAAACCCTCAAACCCCGGACCGTATACTCCCATTCACTACAAAAAAAACACGGCGATTCTGACGGAAAAATTCGTCGGAATGTCGTCGGAATAAGGGTATTCCGAGGATATACCGACGAAACCGGTAGTCGGAAAATTTTCGTCGGAAATTCTGGTTTCCTCGGAAAATTCTGAGAAAATACCGAGAACCACAATTCCAAGGACATTCCGACAAACAATTTCATCAGACGTTTCCTCGGAATTCCCTCGGATTTTACCGATGGAAACATTCCGAGGGAGAGAAGTTATCGGAAAATTCCGACGACAAGTTTCCTCGGAATTTTCCGAGGACATCATGTCGTCGGAATTTTCCGACAGACACATTCCTCGGAAAATTTCGAGGAACTGGACTTCCTCGGAATTTTCCGAGGAATTTGTGTCCTTGGAATATTCCGAGGAAGCCCAGTTCCTCGGAATTTTCTGAGGACTCAATTTCCTCGGAAATTTCCGAGGAAGCCCAGTTCCTCGGAATTTTCCAAAATTTATATTTTTTTTAATTATAAATTATTATTATTTTTAATTAAAATTCGAAAATATAAAATAAAATTGAAAACTGAAAATATATTAGATAATAGAGTAGTTCAAATAAAAAAAACATTCAGAGTTTTTGATAAAAAAAAAACTACGGGAATTGCTCGTTCGGGTACATCCGCTTCATCATCTCCATCATGCGCTCGTTCTGCTTCCTCGATTCCTCCCACCCCTTCTCTTGTTCCTCCATCTTCGCCTCCAACGCAGCTATGCGGTCATCCTTGTCCAGCAGCTGCTCCATAACCATTGGATCAATAGGCAGTTGTGATGTAGGAGGAACCGATTTGGATCGACGACCCAAACCGATCAAACGTCCCTTCTTCGTTGGAACCGACTGAAAAAGAATATAAACAAATTTTAGTAATAAAAATATTATAAAATAAAAATAAAGAAATAAATTAATTGAATTTTTATGAAAACATCTTACCGATTCAACAATCTCGTTGATTCGTTCTCGGGACAGGGAGACCGAGGCTGTCGAAGTGGAGTCGAGATCGGTTTGAAGCTGGGATAGACGGAGCTCTTCGTCGTCCTTGAGAGTGGTGATCATGTCAACCACCTCCTTGATAAGACCATCATCAATCTCCCCGGTATGCTTGTTGGTATGCGCCCGCTTCAACAGTTTGAAAGAATCAACCGGCTCGCCATCATTTTCTTCCGCCTAGAAAAAATANAAGTGGAGTCGAGATCGGTTTGAAGCTGGGATAGACGGAGCTCTTCGTCGTCCTTGAGAGTGGTGATCATGTCAACCACCTCCTTGATAAGACCATCATCAATCTCCCCGGTATGCTTGTTGGTATGCGCCCGCTTCAACAGTTTGAAAGAATCAACCGGCTCGCCATCATTTTCTTCCGCCTAGAAAAAATATAAGTTAAAAAAACAATAGAAATCAGAATAAATGCATACAATTAAAAATAAAAATAAAATAAAAATACTTAAATAATTGAAAAAAAAGAGATTCAAGTTACCATTTTATCTCCAAGAGTGGCAATACTCATGGCACCCATGTTGTGCTTGGCCACGCCCTTACCGCCACGATCGCTGTTGCGGTTGGTGGAGTTGGTGCTGGAGGTTGCTGCCGTCTCGCCTTTCTTCCAGTGCTCACACAAGTCCTTCCAAACCGTGTCGTTCACCGACTTCGGGACCTTTTAATAAATAAATAAAAAGTAGTTAAATAAATCTAAAAAAATAAAAAACAATTTAATAAACCGATACCTTATTGACACGCCATTTCTGCTTCCACTCATGGATCTGCTTCCCATAGTTATCCATAACTTTATGGATGAAGGCGTTGCGGATAAATGGCGTATGATCGGGATGCCATGTAAACTCTTGCTGGAAAAAAACACAATTAGTATAATATTAATATTAAAGATGAAAATATAACTTAAAAAAGCAGAATACTTACCGCAAACTGACGAAACCACATCTCTTGTTCGGCGGGAGGGAAGTGTGTGAACGTCGGATATCCCTTCTTGAGGTCCGAGTACATCATCCGGTTGATCCATGAGCTGATCCCATTTCCGGATCGGTTGAACCTATCAAAAAGGATAAAATTATTAATAATGAATAAACACTTAAAGAAAAAAAAGACTCTTAATTACCATGTTTGGCCTCGTCCCGACGGATACTCGGTGAGATAGAGAAGATGCTCACGACCGGGCTGTTGAACCAACTGTTCAACAGTCATCACTCCTGGAACAACTGGAGGATCGGGAATGTCCTGCGTCGGCGAGGAATCCTGAGAGCCCCGAGAGCGGCTCCCCGAACCACTAGAACCTCGTGGTACGGAACGACGAACTCGAGACCGACTCTGATCTCCAGTAGACCTATCAATTAAAAAAAAAGTAAAAACAATTTTAATCACAAAAAATAGTTTTAATCAGAAAAAAATAAAAAAAAAGTTTTAATGATATTAAAATACAAAATAGGTTTTAATCACAAAAAAGATTTTGAAATAGTTTATAAACACAAAAAATAGGAAAAAGTTTCAGTAATATTAAAAAACCTTTTAATAAATAGGAAAATACTTTATTACTTAAAAAAATTGTTTTTAATCACAAAAAAAAAGTTTCAGTAATATAAAAAAACCTTTTAATAATAGGAAAAATAATTTATTAGTTAAAAAAATTGTTTTTAATCACAAAAAAGTTTCAGTAATATAAAAAACATTTTAATAAATAGGAAAAATACTTTATTAATATAAAAAATTGTTTTTAATCACAAAAAACATTTCAGTGATATAAAAAAACCTTTTAATAAATAGGAAAAATACTTTATTAATTAAAAAAATTGTTTTTAATCACAAAAACGTTTCAGTAATATAAAAAAACCTTTTAATAAATAGGAAAAATACTTTATTAATTAAAAAAATTGGAAAAATACTTTATAAAAAAACCTTTCAACAACAACAACATCACAATACACACAAACACCATCTAATTCCCCTTTCTACCAATCACCCTAACAAAATCACTATCTAAAACATCTAAAATCCCTAAAACTAACTTCAAATCCTAAGCAAAACACCTAAGGATGATGGGGATTGAGGACTTACATGATTTGGAAATAAATTAGATTGGGAGAGAGGAGTTTTCGGGTCAGAGAATCGAGAGAGAGAGGTGGAGATTCGCGGCCGCAAGAGAGAAGAGAAGAGAAATGAGGAAGAAGAACCCTCTCGGGTTAATAAAACCAGAGATTCCGACGGAAACGGGTTCCTCGGAATTCCGTCGGAATCCCTATAATTTAATTTTCGCGAAATATTTTGGCGGTTTGATTTCCTGGTTAATGAAAACTTCCTCGGAAATTCCGACGGACATGTATATGTCCGTCGGAATTTCCTCGGAATACACTTAAAAAGAGGAATATGCTCTGCATGTCTTCCTATTGGTGGGAGGGTTCCTCGGAATTTCCTCGGAAAATTCCGAGGAAATTCCGAGGAACCCTTGTTTGGGGTTTCAAAACCTAAATTTTTGACACGGTACACCATTGCTTGAACAATTTGACAGTTTTTTAATGGAAAACATTGAAGATTCTTTCAATAGATGCCCATAAACCATGAAATTACAAAATTTAGAATACGAGTACACGTCTTGTCGTTTCCGTTCATTAAAATGTATAAGTGTTTATCTTGTTCTTAAGGAATTTCGTTTATATAATTGGAAGAGAGTTTATTACTTTAAAACACATCAGCATTTTACTTTATAATCAATCTAAGACAGTAAATAAGGTTAATTTAAGTCACATGTTCAATTTCCAAACGGAAAAATGTCATTTTCGGATCAAATGTCTTCACTCCTCGGAATTTCCTCGGAATATTCCGAGGAAATTCCGAGGAAAGTACATGCTTCCTCGGAATTTCCTCGGAATTTTCCGAGGAAATTCCGAGGAAGGTAACCCCTAAACTCAAATCCCTAAATGGGAAATGTACCGAGGAAATACCGAGGATATAATGCTTTTCCTCGGTATTTCCTCGGAATATTTTTAGAAAAAAAAAAAATTGTTGATAACTACTCTGTTTCCGAGTCATCATCATCACCATCACCAGATAAATCTGAATCTGGATCTTGGTGAAACTCTCCAATCTCTGGTTCATCCTCTATGTGAACGATGGCTTCCTCTCCAAAGTCGGTAAAATCGACGACAAGGTCAACTGCAGCTACATCTTCTACTGCACTTAAGTTACCNTCATCACCATCACCAGATAAATCTGAATCTGGATCTTGGTGAAACTCTCCAATCTCTGGTTCATCCTCTATGTGAACGATGGCTTCCTCTCCAAAGTCGGTAAAATCGACGACAAGGTCAACTGCAGCTACATCTTCTACTGCACTTAAGTTACCCGATGTGTTTGTTTGTAGTGGGTCTTCCAGCTCAGAACTTCCCTAAACTCGGCCCCTCGGGTTGAGTGACGTAACAGTGACCCATGGATCATCTCTGTTCCTAACCCGGGGGTACTTGATATAACAAACCTGTAAAAAAATATTTGTAAATTTTTAACTTAGTATATATATTAATACATATTTGAATAATTAAAATATATATATATATTTAATTACCTGGTCCGCCTGAGAAGCAAGAATGAAAGGATCATAATATTTCAACTTTCGCCTCGAATGTACTGATGTAACACCAAATGCATCTGTCCTCACACCTCGATCCGGAGTGCTGTCGTACCAATCACAATAGAAAACAGTACAACGCAATCCAACCATGCCCGGATACTTGATTTCCAAAATCTCTAGTATGTTTCCGTAGTATACATCATCTCCTGATGCAGAACAAACGCCAGCATCATAAGTAGTACTTGAACGTCTCCTCTTTTGAGTTGTGAATGCATATCCTCGAGTACAGAATCTGGGATATGA